>CM055979.1:41452500-41742500 GCA_029531755.1 Holothuria leucospilota
AAAATCGAGGAGGCACAATTAAGTACATTATTTAAACGATTGTTGCCAGTCGTTTTACTGAAAATCCTGATCAAAGTTCGTTCATTGGCGGAAATAAACCTCAATTCAAAGCATGTATACAAAAATAGCCTTTGTCCAGGGAATACTTGGAAAAGAAAGGAGATCATCATTAAAAGGGCTTAGTCAACAAAGACTTGACAATAGGCACTTAGAAACCTCGCTGTCAATCAAGTGGCAGTGTCTAAAAAGAATTAAATCATTTCCAAGTACATATGGTCTGACAGAATTCGTCTTTGTATCTCCTTCCTTACACCCCCCGCCCATCAGATACTGTTGATATGTGGGGACTTAACCGTGAATAATGTCAGTATTTTGTATCTAGTTCAAATTCTTGTTGTACTCTTAACCCCATTCCCACTTCTCTCTTAAAGAAATGTTTAGATGTTTTGTCCCCAATCTTCACAAAGATAATTAATCTGTCTCTTTTTACCCATTAGTTCCCTGACTCTAAGAAGTATGCCATTATTAGCCCCGTTCTGAAGAAACCAGGCCTTGATACATCTTTTACAAATTATCAGTAACCTATTGCTTATCTCTAATGATTCCAAAGAAAGCAGTTGTAGAGCAAACTATAACTCATACTAACATCAATGGTTTACTTCCTACGTGCCAGTCCGCATATTGACCATTTCATAGCACTGAGACTACACTTGTTAAGATTTCACCTGACTTTTTGCAGAATATGGGCAAGAAACATGTCACTTTCTTGGTAATGCTTGATTTAAGCAGGGAGCTGATATTTGGATGGAGATACATCGCTTTGAAGTTGGGTTTGTGCCGCCAAGTTCACTCAGTAATCCATCTCTTATATCGTTTTTGACATTTCTATAAGACTTTACACGGGATTAGGAAGTTAACACAAAAGGGATTTGTCGTCTGCTACATCTGCAGTAAGACTTGGGGTTTCGTCCATTGCTACAACATTGCCAGTCGTCAGGGAAATAATACATAAATTGCACCTTTCGACGCTCGGCGACGAGCATGACAGTATGTCAGTTAGGTTTTACGTCGAAATATGAACAAGAATCTATATCTGGTGATTTCAGGAAACTTCGGGAAACTTTTCTATTGTTGTAACAAAAGTTAGACTTCTGCCTCGTCAACTGATTTGCATGCGGTATCTTGTAAAGCAACGTGCTAGCTGCATTCTTCTATTTCAAATAAACAGTCCTTTCGAGTTTAATATCACCTGCTCTAAACCTGTTACAAACCTACACATCAAAGAATTGTTCTGCGCAGGCCACTTGTTAAAGGATTACGTGACTTAAAAGATGTTGCTAGGTGAATGATATCAAATCGGAGCCAGCCAACAATGGAAAGAAATTCCCCTGCGCCAAACAAAAGGCTTATCGTTGATAATCTCACCTCGATTTAGTGGTTCTTAAAGTATTTACATAAATTAAAGTGTTCGATAGATCTCCATCCAAATAACAGCTCCCTGATTTAAGCGCTGCCTTTATTACCGTTCATTATTGAATACTCCTTGACACTTTAGCATGTGACTTTGGCATTGGTGGACAGGCGGCTACCTGGCTTCGTTCCTTCCTCCTAAACCTTACACACAGTATTAATGTTAATGATTCATTTTCTAGAGATTTCGACTTGAAATGTGGAGTCCCACAGGGTTTCTGTCTCGGACCAGTTTTATTTGTTCTCTACGCCAGTAAGATTTTTTTGACATCCTGCCCTTCCACCTCCCAAAGGCCTATGTTATATTTCTGATGTACGAAATTGGTTAATCAAGAGTAAGCTTACGATTAACGATGGTTGTGGTTGGTTGTTGTTGGATAAGAACTCACAAGTCATTTAGGTAAATTTGTAAAACCCTCACTGGTCTGTCTAATTGCTTCCGGGACCATTAAAGGTTAAAGGATAGCCCGTACTATCTTATAGAATTTAAAATATCAAAGAAAATAAGCAGGATTTCTTGATAATCAGGCCATAATATACTAAATGTCCTGTAGTAAGAAATATGATACGGAACTATACTAACAAAACACACATTTTACATAATAAACTCAACGAAGCACCGAAGTGTAATACACAAAGTGAAATAGTTGGTACCACGTTTAGTTAGAAGAGTTTTTGTTTTACTGTGTTTTATCTTTTCAGGGGAGAAGAAGGATGTTGCCTCTGAAAATACGTTTGTTTGTGAGGAACATAATGCACAAAAAGAAGCCATTTGTCTGGACTGCTTTGTACATACGTGCTATGCATGTGCCTTCATGTACCATCAGGATCATGAAGTTCTGTCAATGGGTGAACTCGAAGTCAACATCCAAAAACAAACCAAAGAAGTTCAATCCGAAATTAGGGGAATAGAAAAACAGTTAAAGTATCTTGAAAACGTACAAAAGGTCGTGGAAGAAAAACTTCAGCAGCCTTTCGAGCTTGAACTTCAAATCTTTGTACAAGAAAGTTTGGAGGCATTGCAAGCCCAGAAACAGAGAATTACGGAGTCTGTGAATTACATCGCTGAATTAGGAATGACTGATTTGGAACACACAAAAATGGCACTAAGGGATGTTGACAACGTCATATTCCTTACTGAAGAAGAAATAAACACAAAGCTTTACCCTGACAATCTTACTAAGCTTTGCGAGCTAAATAAAATGGATAGAAAAATTACAGAGAGTGAAAATCGTATAAATGAAATCAGTAATCACCTTAAAGACGGGTCGATGGAAATGTCTGTTCGCCCATCGTCAGTATCAGCAAAACTCGCACGCGTTTCCCACGGTTGCATATTAGGGGCGGTTATGACAAATGCGGAGCAGATGGTTGTCATCAGCAGTCAAAATAATCCAAAAACGTTTATTAACGTCACTTGCACTTCTTGTTTTGATCCCAAGACTTTGTTCTGGAAATATAGGTTTGAATTAGAGGTAGGTCCCTACCCTATAGTAGTTGCTAATACTTTGCACGTTAGTCCACGAGAAATGGGTATTTTGATTGGGTGTGGGAGATATATAATTATTCTGCGGGTAACTGAGCCAAACGATCTTCTTTTCTTCGTTGAAAAAAAGAGAGATATCCACGCGAGCATACCAAAAGATTCTCATGTCACCGGCCTTTCCCCTATAACAGGGAAGATGCAAGATAAAGGTATTGTAGTTTCAGACGAAAAGTCAGGATTGCTACAAATTTTTGATAACAAGTACCAATTAACTAAAAGAGTGAAATACCCTGGAAATTTTCCATTAGTTACTTGCGTTTTTAGGGACAATGTTTACAAATATGCTGTCTGTAGTGTAAACGCAAAGTCAGTGGAATTAATAACCGCAAACGTCACTGAAGAAACACCACGGCAGTTTGGCAAACTTTGCTTAGTTCAAAATTCCACCCTTCACCCTCAATCATTACTTTTTGATGGAACATTTTTCACTGTTTTATGGGTTTCAGGAGAAGAGACTTACAGCGAAGGTCAGGTATGGAAAGTAATAGCTTATAAAATCGATGGAACGGAGTGTAATGTAAGTAAGGCAGGCAATTGTGATCCGAACGTAACTGCCGTTTCCATCAGTCATGTCAAGAATGAAACTCTTCTCTGCTTCTCAAATGGAACTGTCGATTTGTTCCAAACATTCAAGACTTAAATTCTATTCCGGGTGAGTGGGTGAGCGGGTGAGTGAATAATGCGTACTTACCCTCACCCATGAATATTGAAATTTTGTAATTTGAAATGTAATGGTGTAACCTTAGTGTTACTTTATACTTGACTTCATGCTTGCCTAGAGAAAAAAGAGTCGACCACGAGTAGGCCAAATGGGAATGTTCCCTTAAAGCTAGTAAATGGTACCCTGCATAAGTCGAATTAGTCCATTGAAATAACGCAAACACAACTATTTCATCTTCAAATTTGTAGTGGTATAAATAGCCACAAATTTCAACAGTAGCAATCGCTGGATAAAGTCAATATGAGACAAAAAATAGTTTTCGAGTGTATTGAAAACAACTTAATTTGCGCGACACTGTTAGCACTGACGGAGAAGTGACTAATAATTGTCAGATCATTGGCAAAAATGGTACCACATACATATCTTTTTGATTTAATCAGTTCCCGAAAAGTGCAATGTAAAGCAAAAATATTCAAAAGTAAGGCCACATGTTGATGACCATGCTTACTTTCTATTACGCTTTTCCGAAATATCGTGCTGAGATTTTGTAGCCGGAGACATATCACCACTATCATCGAGGTGTCACTGAGTATGCAATTTGATCCAATAGTTAGGATTCTCTAAAAATAAATTTCCTAAACGTTTTTACTTCTATTTTAAATTTCAGGTACATAATTTCCAAAACAATTCATTTTGATTGAGTATGACTTAAAAGCAAGTTTTAGTGTTAATGCATCAATAGTCATAGGCTTAGAAGGCGGGTCCTGGGGGCTGCGGGCTGCAGCTCCCCCAACCAAATATTTGTTTGAAAATTCGGGCAATATGCTGAGAATTTTTTGGGCACCTACTGAAAGAAAAATATGCAATGATGCAGCTAAAGGTAATTAATACTTTAAAAACGTCCCTGGTAAAATTAAAATAAAGTTCTGATTTGAATTGCACCAGCACTTATATATTCAGTATTTATTTACCAGTGTGTTTTTTAAAGGTTTAATTTATGTTATGATTATCGGTGGTGGATTTAGGGGACCATGCCTTCCCCCTAACTGATGCCGAATATTTTCAGTACCTGAAATACGTAAATTTTTTAATACAAATTTTATTTCGAAGGTAGCATATGTGGCACCAGATTGCATGTAAGGACACATGATTTTTTAAAACTTTTCAAAGGGGAAGGGGCAATTACACAACTTAATGCATTTTCCCAAGCCATGAGAGAAATCCTGGACACGCCACTGATTATTATCATTGTTATTGTAACGACTTCCCCCAAATAATATAGTCAATATGGAAGGGTAGGAACACGGCAAAATGATTTATGTCATTGGCATCCGGTGTAATAATCGATGCATGCCTATATGATATGTACATTAATTAATTATCATGTTGAACGCGCGTGGAGCGCGCAGAAATTTTGGGTTATATTTTTCGGGCAAGTTCTTACACCCCTAATCCATTTTGGCTCCTGCGCCTATGTCAAAGTTGAAAATTAATGCATTAATAGGCAATGAAGAATGGCCCCTTTTTTCTCTTTCATAAAAATTTTGCACATTTTTCATGCAAAACATTAAAATGTCAAAGTGCATGTGCATTAATCTGTAAGCGAAACGAGATTAGTTTTAAGGGTTTTAAGGGTTACACTCTTGATTGATTATAATACCTAGAAACTTTGAAAGGGTTAAGAACGTAAGAAAGTTCTTACCACGATAACAGAGCTTTGAAGTAATGCGACAGGTTCGTACTTAGAGAATATGTGTGTAGAAATTTGTAACAAGTCGTAACCAAAATGAACTTCTCTCGTGAAAAAAAAAATAAAATGTATCTGTTTAGAAGGTCTAGGGACCATTTTTTCGTTTCGATCTAAGTCTTGGTACTCAATCTTAAGGTATCTACAGTTTGCTGGTCTCACTAAGAAGCGTAAAAATGTTTACAATCGCTACTCCAAATAAAGTAGTTTAAGCCGCATTTAAGCATTTAAGCATTTCCAAACTTCGTTGTTACAAAAATTTTCTTGTAACCACACGTGTATATGATATCAATTTGCACCGTGAGGAATGACTCACCTGCTCTGCCATTTGCAGTCTGCCATACGTTTAATGACATGGTTATGCTAATCACTTTAACACTCCTTCGAATCTCATACTAGTGGGCCTTACACGTGAGTTACAAAAGCAATTTAAAAAAAGTGGCACATTGTAAGTTCCGGAAACCCAAGATTTTCGAAGTATTTTAAAACGTAATTAGCGGACATTTAATTGACACTAGTTTCTTACAGACGTGGTGTAGCACCTATGTGAACATGGTGTGAGTAGAACTTTTCATTTACCACTGAGCAAGGTGGCTTCAGCACTGGAAGATTTCATTGACAGGCTCTAAGATACGACAAACTTAAATATTCAGTGATCAACGTAGTAAGAAAGATGCCACTTTTACGAAAAACACTTGACATGTAAAGTTACTTGGTTGGCAGAACTACAAAGACCGATTTATACACCTTTCAGACGGTTAAATTTCTAAAACTATCAAAAGATTGGTTCAAATCCCTTCACTGTCGTGGACGTCTAGAATCTTATCTGCTAGGTTACGAGGTTAAATTAAGCCAGGTTTGTAGTAAAGACTTAGTACGAAGAAAGCTAGGCTATCATAAGGACGAGTGTTTACAGAGTTAGCACTCTGCCAGCTTTGAAAATCAGCATGATCATCGACAATTTTAGATGCAATGGGAAAATTATTGACAGTTTGCTACTGTACAGACAGGTTATTAAGCATGCGATGATTTACTCCATAAATAAACTTGAAATAGCATGCTGAAGTTCATAAGACGTAAGGCAACGTCATTAGTGAGGGACTCTTATTCACAATGAAACGTCATTAGCGTCGGCTTCTTTATTAAATTTACATTTCCTTAAAATCAATTACATCAAGAGTTACTAGAAAATTGATCGAACTCAGTAAGCAAAAATAGTTTTATTGATTAAATTTTACCACACGCTGCTGTTGTAGGTTGCAACTGCACAAAACGTAAAACTTCAACAACGTAACTATTCAGTATGCCCTACTACTAGTAGCAGTAGGAGCTCACCCTCATAGGCATATGAAAACGTGCACAAGTACTAAAAACGCCTCTAAAACTCTGAAAATCTTTTTCAACAAGCAAAAAGTAAGTCTTGCTCTGATGTAGAACTTTCGTGATCTTATATTTGAATTGTGTTTAACATTTTTTCCAAATTTCGGCTATTCCATTCATAGCGATCTTAGGAAGTATCTAAGCTTTTAACACTTATTAATACCGAGAAAAAAATTACTATCTTGTTGGAAAATTTAACGTTGACCTTATTCAGTATGATGAGAACAGCCAAGTTAATGTTTTTCTTGACCTACTTTACTCCTCTTCATTTCTACCTCGCATCTCGAAGCCAACTGGCATGACTGATAACTCATCGAATCTTATTGATAATTTCTTCTGTAATATCCATAATGTACAACTTACTTCTGGCAAAATTGTGTGTGATATAAGTGATCACTTGCCTATTTACATAATTCGAAAAAGCTTTCATCCCGGGTTTTCTGTACGTGGGAATGAATTTTCCTTTAAAAGAGACACTTCTTCTTCTTCATTGAGTAAATGTTCTGATAAGCTTTGTTCAGTAGACTGGAATGTTATCTACAATAATTCTGATGTCTTTTAATAATTTCATTCATGTTGTTTCTACGTTGCATGACAAAAAACTGTAAGTTCAAAGATTCCCCAAAGGAAAATTGAAAAATAATTCCCCTTGGATGATCCGTTGAATCTTGAAATCAGTAAAACCTAAAAAAACAAACTCTTCAAAAATTTCTTAATATGCATACTGACAGAAACAAGACCATCTTTACTGTTTATAAAATCAAATTAACTGAAATTATTAGACCGGCCAAAATGCATTACCAAAATCTTTTTGAAAATAATAAAGATAATTTGACTAAAACATGGCAGGAAATTAAAGACATCATTAGATCACACAAAAAGAAAAGTACTAGTGCTTTCTGTAACATCAAAAATAATATTGTAAGCAATAAGAACGAAATTGCAGACGCCTTAAATAATTACTTTACTTCTGTTGGTCTAAACTTGGCTCGCAAAATCCCTAATTATCCTTCTTCTACCTTTGACTTGGAGTCCAAAATTTCTAACTTTTATTCTTTACCTCTCACCGAAAAACGTCTCTGAAATGATTAGCGTGATTAAAAAATTACCAAACAAAGCCGTCTTGACATTGTCATGATCATAAGAATCAAACTAATTTTCTTAACCCCGCTAATAAAGCATTTGAAACTCCACTAGTGGTAAAGAACTGTAGTGGAGTTAGTTTGTCTTACAACCCCGGCCAATTCCATAAAGCCTATATTTCTTTCGCATGAGTCACATAGACAGACTCGGGCGTTTCCTAAAAAGTGTGCGGTTCGACGGCTGTCACGTGACGTCAGATGGTGGTACCACCTACCCTTCCTTACTTAATAACATTCCTGAAAGTGTACTTCGGAAAAATTGTCTCAGTATTACCAGCCCACTGACTCAAATTGTTAATTTATCTTATATAATTCTTGGTAATTCAGGCCTTGAAGGCAGTTGTTTTACAACGCTAAGTGACCACGAAAGTGGGAGAAGCCTATTGCTTATGAATTACAACTTCACGTCGTGTGGCTTACCAACTCAACAATTTAGGTAAAATTTGGTTTCTTCTGAAAGGCCAGCTCAGATGAGAAAACCGTAGATTGCTCTTGGATGAAAAACCCACCTTAATTTGACCCGGCCGGGAATCGAACTCCGAACTTCCCGGTTGCTAAGCTTCATCGCTTCAAATACCACCGCCTTTATCCACTCGGCTACAGCACCGGTTTGCCAATGGAATTTTCCTCAATCACCTCAAACTTGCCAGAGTCACTCCTGTACTTAAATTTGATGATCCTATGAATGTCTCTAATTATCGTCCCATACCTTTCTCAACTGCTGTCATCAAAATATTCGAAAGAAGAATGCATAGTAAGCGTTCTCAATTTCTGGAAAACATTAGTTTCTCTTAGACAACCCATTCGGCTTTCGTAAGAACTATTCTACGTACATTACTACTGTGTTTGACAATGAGAAAAGTACCTTTCGTGTTTTTAAGGACGTATCTGAGCCTTTGATACCGTAAATCACAGCATTCTTTCACGTCAACTCACTCATGGAATTAGAGGTGTAGCTTATGATTTGTCGTAGTAAGTTTCTTGTTGGAAACCGGTCGAACTCTGATTAGGGCTTCAACTTTAACTGCCAACACCGCTGCTTGTAGTTCCAAACGTGGTATGGTACAAGCATTTAATGGGGCCACTTTACCCCTACTCATGACTAACTGTACATTAATAGCACCAAACCTGTTCACACAACGAATATAACTACAACATCCGTAACCTTTGGTACTCGCATCGCAGAAGTGGTGAAGTTCAATTGCATCACCATCCTATTCCCTAGGCTTGATGCAACGAGGAAATTTCAAGTAACCAATAGATTCTAAGGACTGTACCCAGAGGTCCCAGTCGCACTCTATGTCCGATGACACTTTATCATCCCATGACAACTTGCGGACCGTTCCTTCCTGAAAGAGCAGTTTACCTGTCATGACTAAGGTGCCTATCAAACCTAGTGGATCAAATATTGATGACATTATACTGAGCATTTTCCTTCTGGTTACCAAACAATCCATGGGTTGTCCGACCTCAAAGAAAAATTCGTCTGGGGAAACCATCCACTTAATACCTAAAGCCCTGCTCTCACACATTTCGCCAAATTTCCTGATTTCCTTAGCCCTACACTCCTTAGACACTTCGGCTAATAATTTCTCATCATTGACCACAAATTTGGTTAACTTGAACCCTCCTAAACTTAGAGTCTGCGGTAGCTCCCTGATAATGACATTGACGAGCTAGATGTAACTGAGCTTAGGCAGTCATCGACGTAAAATGAATTGTCCACTGTTACCTAATTACAGGGTCGCCACAAGGGGGGTCGTTTACAGTTCTCCTTAGAACATATGTGGAGCTAAAGGCACACCACACCCCTCCAAATAAATGCGAGGTCATTCGGTAATAAAACAATTTGTCATTCCTATACCACAAGAATCTGAGGGCATCTATATCCTTGAAAGGGATTTTAAAGAGATACTACCTGTTTAAGAAAGGGAAATACATAACACTGCCTTGTCCAAAGTGTTGGAATAACGTTTAAGCAGTCAATCCGAACAATAAAGATAAGTAAAGATCCCTCACAGAAGTAGTTGTTCCAAATATTGTTTCAATTGTCATAAAAATAACGACAAAAACTGTGAAAATCGAAAATGATTCCACACAATCTTTATTCCATTCAATCCCTCTCCTGGGTAAACAAACCAATGTGAGTGCTCTAACATATGAATATGCAAAAGGCAGCACAACGAAAGGTGCCCACGTATATGCTAGCGAACGAACACTGCACACTTGACAGGCTATTCACGCTATAGGCTAAGTACTTGAAAACTGACTGTAGGCCTATATACCATATGCATGAGCAGATATTCGAAAGGTTTTATTTTCTCCATGGTAGTAGATCGAAAGCAGAAATTTCTGTTGAAGCCCACCCGACCAATTTCGGAACAAACTACAGCCCTCGTGAGCTACTCGATAACACCACAACTTGGGACCAAGTATCAGCAAGGGTTGCTACCTGGAAGGGAAAGACAGTAAAATTTGTGCAGTTTGTGAGCTTTCGTGATCATCGCAGGGTGTTTTTGCATGATTCTGAAGGCAGACTCAAGAAAATACGAGTAAATCTAACTCGATTTACCCACGAGACTGGCCATCGATATAATATGTAAGTACTACCTCTGACGAATAATATTGAACAATTCACGGTCATTCAAATCATCGATGGTCAACGATATCAGCTTGGAGTCTGACATCTGAGATGCTTATCCTCCGTCGCAAGGTCATACTATGGAGCTACTACCTGGGCATATTTTCCCTGTTACGTTTCCCAGCTAAAATGTACACAGTTGCTTTGATTCAACCAGGGAGTGTACAACAGACACAAATTCTTTTACATATTGGAAACTCTTGGGGAAATCATCTACAACAATCGAAGTTGACCAAGGGAAATAACACATTGCTCACAGAAGAAATCGAATCGAGCCATACAATTTTACGACTTCGACTATTATACTTCAGGTTAGTGCCCTTGCTATAGTTATCGACATCTACAAACTCGACACAGTGTATCGTTGTCCAGTTTACGTAGATTGTTTGATATGTAGACCTAGCCTACCGCTCAAGGACAAAGACTTGGGATGCGAGGAAGTAAGCAAGTGTATTGAGGTGTAACTGGTTACCGTTACAAGCGTAGTATGCAAGTGTCTTCTTGAATACTGTTAGGGGTGAAATTCACTAACACGGGTAGTATGATGAAAACACGTGTTTTTTTTTTCAAAACCTCAAGTGTGCTGTGCAGTATACAACCTTCAAAATCACTCTATTCTCAGCCAATGCATGAATAACCGAGGGAATATAATCCCATGCACAGTACTTCGGTACATAGGCCTACAGCCGTCAGCTGCGTGATCCGTTGAATATTCATATAGTGTCGTGATAGGCGTGGTTTGAGCTATTTGTAATGAGGACGGTTTTTTTTTTCAAAATAGCCTGCTGATTTTGACTGTTTTCGTACTGTTTCTTCATATTTTGCCATTCACACTACCATTTTCAGTCACTACATAAACAACTCCATCCATGAACAGTATTGTTAGTGTATTGGCAAATAAAGAAAAACACTAGGCCGTATGTATTTCCCTTTTATAGAACAGGTAATATCACTTTAACCTGATTATACATAGCCTCTATATCGCCTTAAATGGCAATGCTATGTTGGTGAAAACGAAACAATACAGGCAAGAGTTTAGTCTTCATATCTGGGCCTTGCATGCAACGATCATTCAACGACTTTTCTTCAAACTTACTAGCACAGTCGAAGACAACCCTGAGCTTGTCTGTTTTTTTGTCAGAAAATACCGCGTGGTGGGGGAGATACCAAATCCTATCCGCTGCTAGCAGCTCACTACGCGGGTCCTCTTCTGCGTAACCCTTTTTTCAAAAGTTTTGCTATCTCTGCATTGTACCGACCATAAATACCCTCTCTCAACAGTCTCTAATGCAAGTTATCTAGTCTAGGTTTGGCCACAACAAAGTTATTGGGAAGCTGTTCTGACCTATCCCTCCAGTGTATCGGAACCTCGTAGTGACCGTCAACTTTCCAACATTCCCTGTCCCATTAATCCATGACTAACTTGTCTTCACGCGACCATGAAGACGGCCCTATACCCTCATTTTCAATAACCCATAAGCGTGAGACATCGTCTTGTACAGGTGAAGCTGATATAAAATTGGAAATAAACTTTATGACTAGGAAACTTCGTGGGAGACTGCCCGTTAACACACCAACCAAACAAGGTCCTAATAGCATATGGCTCCCCTGGCTTGCCCCGACGTACCTCCAACGGTACAAGGGCTTTTGCACTGTCTTGACCAATCAGTAAGTCTACCATCAAGCTATCAGTTTGCTACGCAGGCATGGGACCGAGTCCATCTAGGTGGGGATAACATACGGTCTCAATATGTGTACTTTTAACAGATATCTCATCGACCACATAAACTGCGGACAATTTCAAAGTTTCGCCCGACTCAAAAGAAACGGATAAACCTACAGCTTTGGACCTCTGAGGGCCAGACTTATTCAATGTTCTAAGTTGGAATTCTTACGATTTACCGGTGATTCCTAATCGCCTAACCAGGGCCCGGGAGCAAAAGGAATTACTCGACCCACTGTCTAATAAGGCATACACTTTACAAGCATCATTCACAACCACTTGAAATTAAGGCATATGTGTGCCTTTATTAGGATAAAAACTAGCATTTGACACTTGAACGTTGTTCGACGTATCTAAACTAGAGACATTTGCTACATTATCATTTAGGTGGATATACCTGGTGTGTTTTTTGCCACATCCAGGTACGCTACATACAGAACGTTTACCATCCATCATCCGTTTTATGGGATGAGAGGAGACAATTATGACATAATTTGTGGCTAATGACGACATCCAATCTTTCTCTTGGACTCATTTGTTTAAACTGATCACAATGCCACAAGCGATGTACTTGGCTACATAATACACATGGGGGCTTAGACTCAGCGTAAGCTTCTCGCTTGAATCGAGAGCCCTTGTCATTCGAATGTCCAGCAGCGCCAACATTAGAATTAGAAAAAGATACAGAATAGCTTTCAGATGAAGTCCTTTGTTCCCTTTTAAATCTGTTTGAGCGCTTGGAAAACACGTTCCCGTAAACAGGATCGTTAATTTCATCAGCAATTTTAGCCGCAAATTCCATAAACTCTTTGAATGTTGGGTAAGAGTAGTTGGACTTCTTTGATTTTAGAGCCCGCTTTTTCCACTTCAATTGAACATAGTTAGGGAATCTACCCATTATTTCACGTGTTACGGATTACAGTCTTAACTGAGAAAGCACAAGGAATGTATTTTTAATATCGTCAGAAAATTGCCGTATCTCTTGTGGCATTTTAACCCGTTGGCCAAATTTAGTTCACGAATAAAGCGCTCCGTTACTAAATGCGGGTCACCGAAGCAAGAGTCTAGGATGCTGCGCGCCTGGGCGTAGCCACTTGTGCCCCAAGTAACTGACACCCTCTAATAGCTTTCTTGGCCGGCCCAGCGGTATACTGCATCAATCTAGATAATTTCAAATCATCATCATCACACACCTTATCTGCATTAGCCTCGAAAGTCTTGATGAATTGATGAAAATGTAGAGGGTTACCATAAAACACTTCTAGCTCAACTTTTGGCAGGTTGAGGAGACGCAAATATTCTTTGCTTGACGAGTCCCCTGAATTTGAATCAGCACCCAAAGATTTTTTATTCGGTTTTGGCCTTGAACGATATCTTGGTGTTTTTGACCAAGTCTACAACGGTGATGTAATCTCTTTGTTTCTCAGAAAAATAATTATCACTGTCATCGATATCGGTGTCTTGAGTGAGTGTTTCATGGTAGCTATTGTGGGCTAATGCAAATTTCTTAAAAAGATCTTTTAATACGATGACATGGTCGTCAATATCGTCCATGTTATCTTCAGCGATACATTGCCTTACATAGTTGACTTCTTAAGTGACGGCTCTCTTCGCTTGAAGAACTCGCCGTCTTTGCCATTTTCGACGGAGTGGCTGTCGCGACAACGAACAGGAGGATGGCGGTAAAGCACAAGGACGCCAAGAACTTCCACGTCACGGTGAGGCTAGGGGCTGACAAACTGCTTACGCTGACGGCCAGTGTTGATGAAGGGAAGAACTGGTTGTAGCGATTTTTTTCACTGTCACTGCGTGGGCCTTGTAATGACGACACATAAAACGTGGTGTGTAGTTAACCCCCTTTATTTCGCACACGTGCCATTCAGGCATGGTGAAACTGCAAAAAAAAAAAAAAAAAAAAAAGGAACAAAATCAATTAGAAAAAATAATGCATTACATAAATAATATACGCTTTCTTGGATAAAGAACATTTCACACACAGGTAACATACACAGATAAGACAGATACGAAAGGGGTACGAAACAAGATTGAGTAAACTGCCAACATTCTCTAAGGGAAACAAACCAAACATACATATTAGCATACCCATACCCTTTTAACACCCTAAAACATAATTTGACACTTCCAAAATACTTTGCTTGTAGATTACTCTGCTTCGACTTACAAAATCATTACGTGGTTATTGCGTCACACACAATGAGGCAACTGCGGGTAGCTGGATTGACAGGGGCAACTGGAATAACGGCGGTAACTTGGGTGACTGCGGTGACTGGGGTAAACCTTTTACGGAAAGTTAAGGGATTCCGAGTAACCTTCGAACAAATATATGCATACAATTCAAGTTTAAACTGTTAACTTTATTTCAAGGACTCATTTTGATTGTCATTTAGCACACAAATGAACTGACGTACCAGTACTTACTGTCAGGACAAGTAAAATATATGTTCACCGACACACCTGAAGCAAATAAAAAAAACATGTCTTAATACAGTTATCACACTACAACGTCATGCAATGTCAATATAATATCATACAATATCAAACATATCTGCAAGGGGCTTTTAGCCGTAGTCTAGTTTACTTATTTACACCCAAAAAGATAGAAAGATAGGCTTATTAACTTACTCAGAAGATAAACGTACGGTACCAGAGGATGCAGGCGAACACAATGAGAATTAGAACAGAAGTGACCAGCATTGCCACGCGAACCCACGCGACTCACAAACGAAACACCTGCGTGCATTTCTGACACGCGTTATTATTAGGAACCTGGCCAACAGAAATCTTTGCCGTCTAGGGAGAAACTTATTGGTGACGATAACACTTAGAAATTCATCAAACTGTTAAGACACGTAAATATTTAATCAAATCATGTACGCTGGACTTAATTTTACTTTGCGAAATGTAAAAACTAAAACGTGGATTCCGGTTTACATTGATCATGGGCACGTAAATTACATCAGAAACAATTTTTTTAAACAAGCATTATGAAAACTTGCTCAAATTTCAGATGTGACACTTTGATATAACTTACAGAAGTGCATTCAGGATAAAATTCTTGTAAAGTAACTGCAAAACCAGATATCCTCTACTGTTGGACATAACACCAAAATGCAATCGTCATTATGATAACACTCATAATGGAACATTGCGCTCATTTACCAGATGACCACTTTCACGAATGCATGTATTAACTGTGTGTGAATTTACTTTACATTAGATTGCCAGTTTCTCAGCTCATACTTAACGTAGAATCACGGGGCATGCACCGTATAAAAATTAATTTATACACTAAATTCAGTGTATCTAAGTTTCATCTCACATTTATATCCAGAGAGGTTGGCGGATTTCCATTTAAAAATCCAAAAACGAATCCTGATCAATGGCAATCTTCCCGGACACTGCTAAACTTGGGCCTTTTCATTCAAATACACAGTGATATCTTTGACTCTGATTGTCTTATCGACTTGGGGCAAAGTGGATTTTTCAGAAAACTTTCTACTTTCCACCAGTATAAAAATCATTCTGATTGGTTAAGCGGAACCTTTGTCGGATTTTAGTTAAAAATAAACTACACCAGTTGAAGTGCTAGAACGTCTTATTATTCTCTTATCTTGCGTGCCGTCAAAGAGCAGTTGTTCGGTTTTAAATGGAAACATAAAAACACATTCTTGAATCGGACCTGAATTTCAGCTTTTCTGTGCGGGTGTAAAAGCGTAATGCTAGTAAATATGTTTTGAGGTTAAACGACTATAGATTTAAATTTTTTCACAAGGTCAACGAGACCTGAAAGAGAAAGGAGGGTTTAAAAATTGTTCCTCGTTAAATTTTGCCTCAAACACTATCCTTTCATGGTGGTACCGTCCACCGTAAGGGAAAGCTAAGTGGTTGCTTTCGTATAAGAATGACGTTGACAGAATGAAAGACGTAAGATTATGAAATCATAATAAATGTGTTAATAGTAACTTTAAATTAGCATTAATGTTTCATTAAGTGAAATACAAGATAATTCAAGACGTGTTTTACATAAAGCAATGTGAACGCAAAACATCAAACAATTTTTTGCAATACTGAAACAACTTGAATAAAAATATGGACTAATATGTGAATGATTCAATGAGAAAGGGTATCATTACAAGCGAAATAAGTTAAGGTTGGTCTCTCTTTCTACAGGTGAAGTTCATTATATACGGTGTTTCAATACATTTGGCAACAGCACCAAAACTGGTTACTGAAAGAAGCATTCTTTAGTGTTCATGAGACGAATAAAAACATAACCATCGCTTGCACCTAAAATTATATCGACTATACATCTAGAAAAACACTTGTATAAGCATTTTGTAAGGTGTACCAGCTATTTGTGCTATATTTTCCATCCAAAAGTTCACGATATCTCCTGTGTCAGCGTAACCGATAACAGTTCATGACACCAGGAAGAATGGCTGTTGAGGCTTGAGGTAGAGATAGTAGCTCATGTAGTTGGCCATGTTTGTACCGAACACATGTGCTGGTTGTTAGAGGGTAGGGTATGGCACTGCTAACCCTTTAGTATGAAACGAATGTTCAACGTAGGAGTTCAAAATAATGGCTCTGTACATATAAAACATCATTTGACGTGCACATAACAGGCAAAATGTTATCATTTTCATCACGAAAAACTACATCTGAATCGTATATCTTATTTACAACGTTATTCTCATTTTGCTTGGATGTATCTTTCAAATTATTTACATTCGTTATATTCTTGATCTCGGAGGACGCTCTCACGAAATAAGGCTTCAGCCTATTGTAATTAAAGACACCATGGAGGATCTATCAATTGAGCGTTGCTCAATTGAAGTAGTCACGATCAAAAAAAGGACGTAAAACTAATGGACCACATCATTCTGCAGCAATTTTCTTTGAGAGGGCGGGTTAAAGAAGATTGGGTTGGTTTGTACATATACACCAACAGAATAGATTGGACCTTTAGCAAGTTGTTTCGTAATCTTAACATTTTGAGCATCTTGTTGCGTTTCTGCAATTTTAACATAGTTTGCAATAAATGATCAAATCGCTTCTTCAAAAATTCTACATATTCATCATATAAGTGTGAAAGACCTGACAAAGGATTAAATGTCAAATTGGTAAGATTATCTGGTTTTCTTCCAAATGCAAGCTCAGACAGGCTGTATTTTCCAAATTATGGGGAAGAAAATGAATTGCATGCATAAGCAGCAGTTGGTACAAATCTCACCCACCCACCGCCAGATTGATTCAAGTTTACTTTAAGAAAGTTAGATAAGTTTTGCATTTGTCTTTCGATTTGAAGAACTTCCGTGGTTTAGGATGCTAATGGCTTTCTTATCAATACCTAAGATTCGACACAATAATTCTACCAATATTCCTGTCAATGACGCTGCCGTATCGGTAATTAAACACGTGGCGATAATTTTCTGTAGGATTGTTTCACAAATTGTGTCAGCATTAAAGTTGTGGTGACATGCCACCAGAAAGAGCTATGTTCGCTTCGAAGTTAAAGAATAAAATCCCTCAATGAAAGATCCGTTGGAATGATTTTAAATATCTTTTACCATTTTGACATTGCTCTTCAAAGTTTGATGGTTTCTGAAGTAAATTATTGCCTATGAAAAATAATGATGTGGAGTGCTGCACAGTGTTAAAATTTCTTTTGTTAACCCTTTATAAATTATCTCTTAATAACTGATCAGATAGTTTACAGTTTGGTGAGTGATGGCAATAGTTTTTAAGGAAACAATTTAACTTTCATAATAAGTCCCTCAGAGGATACCAATGCTACAAGTGTCCTTGAATTGAAAGCTGACAAAACAAAGGCTTATATGAACGATATTTGGTATGTCCATCTTTTGACGGCACAAGTTTGCATGTTTAGCTCATGTTTATTCATGATACAAGTGTGAAATAAAAGTTAACTTGTAAAATGGTCAATATTTGGTGGGTTTTGATGGGAATTGCGGCTATTTTCTGGATTTGTAATGCATTGTTAGCCAAACATCCATGAATGAAATTTGCATGCCACTAAAATTTTAAGTAACTTTAGAGGTACGCAAACCACAAACCTTGTTATCTCGTCGCAAGCGGACATTTAACGTATGTAACCTTTTACTGAAAGAGGCATAGACCTAAAGTCTAGAATTATCTTGTGAAAAGGACAATAAGAGTTTGGTATCCTTGCGTGAAATTGTCGCACTTTGTCTGTTTTACCCCTAAATTATTGACATCGAAGACATGCTTGGATATACTTACTGATGCGTTTTAATATATTACCCATATACAAATATTGTCGAATAGTTAAGCACGTTCGCATTACTCCTTCATGGTTGCTAAACAAATTATCATGATATTTGGAAGTGGCTTTGTCTATCATGGTATCTAGAAAAATAAAACCCGTTGTAAACTTCATCTTATTATCATGTTCATCATGTAAAAATATTAGAAGTAGCAAACCATTACACAACAAATATTGCTCTGCTTGTGTACACACAGTTCGAGCAGATTTAAAATTGTACGGCAAACTATCATGAACTTAGTAGTCCTTAGTCCTTAATCCTTAGTAGTGCAGTTCCTTTTACATCAAAAGGCAAATTATAATCTCTAATAGTTTTGCTTTGAATATTACGAATAGCACAATGTGATTCCTTCTGTACTGGAATGTAAACAGTAACCAGTTAGTCTATTTTGGTAACTAACTTGAAAGTTCGGGTGGTACAAATGAATGGGGAGGAGGGTCTGTAACTCTTTCTTCTAATTACATTTATCAATCGGACGCGGTTCAGATTGACTTGACTGTATATCTGAGAAAAATCTGGCAAAAATAGTAAATCTACCAATGTTTGACGTGTCATTGTAGTAGGCTCCGAACTATTGGAAAGGGGAACGGTAATCTGGTAGTAAGGTGGCTACGGGATAGGGGAGGAGGCACACTTTGCCTTGAATTTGATTCTCCTTGTTGTCTTGCAACAACTGGGGAGACAGAAGTACAGAAGACGGTAAATTCTCTCTAATTGGACCTATTCTTACAGTTTTCGAAGGGTAAATGTCGGGTACCTTGATTCCCAACGCTTTCTCATTAGACCGAATTAACACAGGATGCAACTTATCTGCAAACATGTACTTACCATTAAAAAGTTTGAAATTAACAGGATCTAATTTTTGCTTGCAAAGTGACGAACATTACGCAGGGTAGAGGCAAAAATTATAGAGCATGTTGCTCCGCCATCAACAAGGATAAGAATGTTTTTACCATGCTGCTCACAAACTTCTCCAAAAATTTTGATTCAAGTCATTTTATTCTTTTCAGATAATAAAATCAGTTGCAAAAAAAATTGTTGCCAGCAAAAGCATAACGATAAAATACATAAAATTACTTTTACGGATGTTTGCTAGTCAGAGGTCGGTTTCAAAGTGCTGAGATTGCAGAAACTCACTAGAAAAATTCAAGAAGGTACTTTGGGATTGGCACTTTCTTCTGCTCTACTGATTGGTCACTTCGAGTCATGGACATAAAAAACTAAATATTTAAAATTTGCTGTCTCAAAATGTCCAATCAGAGTTGTATGAAATCAAACTTAGGTTACACCTGTAAATTTGATAACGTAACACTGAACTGTCGCAGGAAGTTTCTTGCTGGAAACCGGACGAACGGAAGTCTGCCGTTGCTCACAGCTGTATGTAGCGCTGGCTGTGAACAAAGGAGGATTGTTTGTAAACAGGAAAGAAGTATGCTTGGGGCAAAAAAGCAAATAGCATTCCCTCTTCACAGAAGAGGACTCAAAGACTATTAAATCTATGCATTCTTGTAAAATTTGCATTAAATTTCTTCTTCCGTTTATCAAGAGTTAAGAAGGCGAAGTCATCACACTTTCGAAATAAAGAGTACATGGAGCAGGTGTAAGTGACATTACAAACTCACATTAATCCACACTAATCTATATTTCGTCAATACTGACAACTGCTTTTCTCCTTTAAGATATAACGTTTTCGTAATGTGAATAAATGAGAGACAGGGACATTATACCAATTCAAAATTCTTTTCGTAAACTTCACGACCTGTCTATTTTGAGGTAAAGCAATACTCTGAAAAGCAAACAATAAATCTTTCTTCATCAATGTGAGCAAAATACTGCTTTCCGCTTGCTTTAACTTCACATTATATTACATTATGCGGTAACTGTATTTGCTCTTATCTCGGGGACCTTACCTGTTTTAACTTTCGAAATATTTTATAAAAGATAAGTTTTGGCATAAACTGTTCTCTTAAGATACCGTGTTAGACTTAAATGAATCAACGGAGCAGACGGATCGTCAGATCTGATTTCATCCAAGGAAGAGAGACTAGGGAGGTGCTAATAACACCTCCCTGGAGAGACGTAGCGACTTTTTGTATGAATGAGTAGAATCAACACTGTATTAAATAGTCGCATAGAGAACTTAGGCCATTTAACCTCTAACACAGGCACTTGCCTTAAACTGAAAGAGGATTTAAATATGAGAATGGAAACTTAGCTTCAAGCAAGATTCGAACCAGCGACCTGCAGCATACAAGGCGGATGCTCTGACCACTGAGCCATTGAGGCCTATGTGGTATAATAGCTCTTTGATAAATGTCTTAGGAGCACTGGGTATACCAGGAGAAGATACCCTAATTGAGATAAGCCAAATGTTTTGACGATAACATTACGAACTATAGTTAAATCCCGGCTGGTTCAAACGCGGAGACTATTTTTGAGTCTTGAAAGCTTGGGCTGGTAATTGAGAGGAAGTAAATCCTCCCCGATGTGAGAAAATAGAACACCTAACATGGTAACTGGACCCAAAAAAGTAACATCAATGTTAAAATCGGAGAGAAAGAGTGGCCTATTACCAGCAAAAGGACCTAGTGAGAACAAATGAGACTTAGAAAGATTAATCTTTAGACCAGATGACTTATTAAAATTATCGAGAATACATAACAACTCACTTAAGCTGTCTTTACTGCCATCAAGTATGAATATAGTAGCCTATCATCAGCATATTGCAAAATACGAGTTTTAGTACCGCTAATTGCAATTTCTTTCACAGTGTTAGGTTGAATACCAGTAATTGCAAGGGTCTCTACACAAAGAATAAAAAGGTACGGACTCAGAGAGCACCCCTGTCGCACACCTCTTTGAATTAAAAACAAATCCGAAGAATACCCATTATTACAGACACACGCCTGAGCATTATTATAAAAAGTATGAATCCAGTCTTTAAAGCTATCACCGAAATTCAAAAAGGAAAGAGTAGCGTGAATAAACTAAGTCTTCCATTCTAATTTATCAAAAGCATTTTTAAAATCAATTAAAAAAAGAAAACCTGGAATATTTAATTCACTAGTATAGTTAATTATATATAAAACAAATCTTACGTTTTCATCTATAAATCTACCCTTAAGAAACCCGGTTTGATTTGGACCAATGAGATTCTCGATTACCAGTTTCATCCTAGCAGCATTAGCTTTAGCCCCAATTTTGTAGTCCGTATTTAAAAGAGATGTAGGTCGATAATTTTTAAGTAATGAGGGGGTCTTTTCCAGGATTTGGAATAAGCGTAATCACACTACGTGACTGTTCTGGAGAGAGACAGCCCGTAATATAACCGTAATTGATGGAATCAACTATGAGATGACCTATCAAATGCCAAAATGTTTATAAAAATTAGTTGTAAGACCGTCACTTCCAGGAGCTTTATCATTATTTAAAAGATTAAGTGTTGTGGAGCATTTTCCTAAGGTAGGTTTGCCATCGCACAGCTTAGAATCATCAATACTTAGGTAAGGATGATCTAAATTACTAAAGAAAGGGCCCACTGAAGTGTGGGCTATACTATAGTATTATAAAAATGACGAATTTCTTTGAGTATATCACCTTCGTCTTCAATGAGACGACCCTCCGAGTCTATGAGCTTTAGAATGGGATAATTTTCTTTATTTCGTTTTTCTAGGTTTACAAAGTATTTACTGTTTTTTCACCATCTTCAACCCACCTTACCCTTGACCTGATAATCTTACCATGAAGTTTGTAATAAGATAGTAGTTTATTTTGTGCCGATCTTAGTTGCTATCGAATCACAGGACATTCAGCCAAAAAGTTTTTGCTCTAAACCTGAGATTTTATTTAAAAGTGGTTCCTCTTTAAGACATCTCTTGGCAGCCTTCTGCTTGCCATATCTAATAGCAGCCAGATGAAACTTAAGTTTAAGATTTTCCCACCGTATAAAAAGGTTTTCTGAATTAGGATTTTCCGCATCAATACGGATAATATCATCGATGATGTTGGTAAAAGAGGCATCATTCAAAAGTGAGTTATTAAATTTCCAGTAGCCCGGGCCTCTTTTCATAGAAGTGAGCATAAAAGAAAATGATATAAAAGAATGATCGCATTGGATACCGGGTGAGAATGAAACGTCATTTACATTATGCTCTAAATTACGAGAAACCAAATAACCAGAATGCGAGGCATTCACACTCGCGAATGTAAAACTGAAGGGGAATAAAAGGATTCGACAGATTCACGTAGCAATGGGGAGCGAACCGCGTACTACCAGCGTGTGAGTCTTTTGCCCAATCCAATGCGCCAACAGAAGCAATTGAATCAATATATATTTAAATAATATATAAACTCTTTAGAGCACCTTGCAAATATAAATACTAACAAATGTGATGAAGTTATGCATCTAGTGGAGGGTTGTCTTTATGTTATTGTCTTTAACGATGGGAAGTGCTCACTCGAAGGTAGTATGTTTAACTGGGGATCGTTCAACAGTTCAGCAATCACCCTTTGCTGGCGATGAACGACACAGAAGGCCTAAGTACTGTGGATAAATTGAAGTTTATAAAAATGACAATATTGTACAAGAAGTGCAGGACATAACAAGACAAGGGAAATGTCACCATATTGGACCTAACGACTGTTGCAAGTCAAAAACACGACAGATATACTTCGCTATTCGCTGGCAATAATAGACTATCATTACTCCAAGTCCACAATTAACTGTATCAAATGTCGGGTCACGTGGGAACCGGCAGAGCAAGCACCTATTTGCAAGGGAAATTCAAGTTTCAGAAGAAACTCCTGTGCCAGAAGATAACTACGCAGTTAGTATTGCGCAATTTTTTCATACGGGACACGTTATCTTATCCGTTCACTGTGTCATAACCTGCTGGAAGTCTTCCGTTCCAAAGAAAATAAAGCGTAACTCTGTAGTTTGTCGTTCTTTTTCCAAGTATGTTTGATCTATTGTAAGGAGAGTTCACTCGTACAATTTGTTGCCCACAATAACACATAAACTTTTACTTCAACAGATCGCTCAAACGTTTCAAAATATGAGCAGATAAGGGTGTGCGTCCTTTCTAAAATAACAGCTGTTGACAAAAACCATAGAAAGGCCGTTTAAGAACGTGATACAATCGTTCCAGGAACCGTACAATTAAAATATCTGTCACGGAAAATGCCTCAAAGTGTAGTAAAGCTAGAGACACCCTAAATAAATTTACTCTATTTATTACTAACATCTATTAATCTACAAACACTTATAGATTAACAAAACCAACAAGACACAGAATGAAAACACTGTGACAAGTCCATAAAGCGACTGCTATACTTCGCATTCGCTCGTAAAAACCAAGTCTGCAATGGATCCCAGGAGTGATATTAGAACTCCATGTACAAAACTTAAGAAACGGACTTTTTCCCTCCAAATATCTACTAAATTGAAAGTGGTCATTAAAGTTAGACATTCGTCCCTGGCCTTAAAATTGGTTTTACGTTAAAGTTAAAGCCACCAGCCATAGCAATAGTATCACAATGAAAATTACTCAGTTCGTTTGATAAATCCTTAAAGAAAGGCGGACTATCTACATTAGGACCATATATTTCAACAACGGTGATTATTTTATCCAACAACTTCAAATCAACTATTAAATACCTTCCTTGTAAATTTGCAGTATGTTTCAAAATATCAATATGTAAGGAGGGGCTAAAAAGTAAACAAACACCTCGACTAGTTGTAGATCCATGTGAGAATAGAATCTTGCTTCCCCATTCGCTGGTCCAATACTTTTCATCACTAATACAGGTGTGGGATTCTTGAATTAAGACGATGCCATGTGATATCACAGGAAAGCAAATACGTAGACATTAAAGGGGCATCACGATCTGAGAATGTAAACAAACTGTAAGTTGCAGTTATGCGAAAGAACTTACAAAATGAGTAAAGGACATAACGAGAAAAGTCCTACACAAAAATGTGCTGGTAACAGAGAAGGAAAAAGCCCGACAGGGCAAAAATGAAATTGTCATACATGACTTTTGGGCTTAAACCTTCGATAGAATCAATGGCTAAATAATTATACTATTCTGGCTGAAGAGTGAAAGAAATGTAAAATTTCAGACCAAAAGCAGCATGATGTTTGGACTTTTTATGCACCGGTACCTTCAAAGTTATAAGGGTGTCCATCCGATCTACCATAGTAAGGTCATCAGTCAAAAAATAGTCCTCTTCAGAAAGACGGGAACGTGAATTTTGTAAAAGAGTGACTTTGGCTATGTAAAACGAACTTTAACCAGGATTTGCCGATCTCTCCCTTCATTAACTCGTCCGTCCCAGCAATTTTACACACCAGCTTTGGCGAAGACCTCCCTGGCTATGTCAACTGGTCGTTCCCCTTCCTCTGTTCTAACACCAACAATTCGTACATAATTTCTCCCCGAGAATCGTTCGTGTTTGTTTATTTGGTCTGATGTGTTTGCCTTTCTTCCTGTAACTGTTGCACTTCCTTTTCCAAAATTCTCACTTTATCATTAAACTTGTTGTTTAGGTTATGTAATTCTTTAATTTGCTTGGTATGATTGTCCACAATACCTCTTAGTATCCGATCATTTTATAACATGATATAAGCAAAAGCTTAAAATTCCACCCTTTTTGGAGGAATATGAGTCGTTCTCAAATTGATATTTGGTGTATTTTTGATGGGATGTTATTTTGCGTACATTTGCATCAATCCCGGCGATTGTTTCTCGACTGTTTTTTCTCTATGAGAGGGCACTAAATCTAAAAGATTTACTTGTGTAATCAAGTTCTACTGCAGAGTCGGACGAAACAGGAGGGTACGGCGATACTTTATTGTATGCGCTTATAGTTGCATTATAAATCTCATGACGAACCTAGCCAATGTTTGAAAGGCTACTACTGAGGAAGTTCCGCCGTATAGAGCAAGAGAACAGAAACCGGTCTAGTTGGTTTTCAAAACTCTGGTCTTTGATTGGCAGATGCTCTCCTACCAGGATGGTCTTGGTTTCTCCGAAGACGGCGGTGATACAGCTATTGAATGTTAGTAAAGGCTAGGCTGGTGGTCGTGGTACCCCCTACCTGATGGTAGACTAAGCTAGCTGTTCCGCACAGTTCGGTAGTCGGCCAGAGCAACGGGCGAAACATAAACATTTGTTACAGGTAAAGTACAGCGAACAGATGGCCTGTCGATCAATGAGATTTTGCTCTGTTTTTCTCTCTCTCAGCACTGGTTGTATTGCAGGTTGCCTCTTGTCGTCTGTCTGTCTCTGGTCGTCTTCCTGTCTCTAATTCTAACTTTGGAGGCCAATAGTTATATACACCAGTGACTGGCCGACGAGAACTTTCGATTCGACGAATGAGGTAATAAGGCAGAAGACTCGAGAATACATCTAAGCATTCAACACAACGGGCCAAGACGTAATGTTCCTTTTATACACAGTCTAGACAATTGTAGAATATACGGGTACACTCCAAGTGGTAAACTGAGTTCCAGGATCAGAGTTCAATCCTCTGTAACCGTTGTGACCTTCTGGTTGTCCTAGTTACATGCCAAGATGATCCCACAGAACTGACGGTCGTAAGAGTTGGCAATGAATTGGGAAAGTCTGGCAACGAATTGGGAGATATGCCCTTCACTGCCACTTTATTTTATGGACTTCTCAAGGTTGACTGGCACGGGGTATATTATGACACAGCGGTTTCTTCGAAAGAACACATTTGTCAGTTATATTATTGAGAAAATCAGATTCTACGGAAAATTTACACCTTCCTCGATTTAAATTTTGTCAAATTCAAGCCCCCAGAACGTTATAAATGATAAAAGTAAACAGTAAATCACAACAACTTAACACCTGTTCGACAGCTATTAAACCTACTCTCTGCCATCAAGAGAGTTGGGGTCACAGAATTCTGTGGTTGCAAACGACTTGGTAAATAAAATGGAATATTGAAAAACGATCTGCTAGGTCAATAAAACTCAAGTGAGGGAGTAGGTGCAGCTAGAAAACACCTCGTTTACGAGCTCTGCTTTATGACTATTTACACTTTAAGCTAACGGGTATTTTATTGGTTTGTACAACTGTCTTCTGTGGGATCGACTTCTCATGTAATCCTCATAACAGCATACACACACACTCGCACACACACACACACAAACATATATATATATATATATATTTATATCGATGACGGTAGTAAGAAGTGCAGGCGCAAAGTTTGCGGAAAGTTCTACGACGTTTCAGGTATAAACCCTTCACCAGGTGCCAAAAATGCAACTGAACAACATTGAAAAATAAGTAGAAAAAACACACATAAAATTGGGAACGAGCAAACCGGTTGTAAAAATGGAACTCGGCGAAAAGTAAAAAGTTATTTCAAAAAGGAGCAAGCTAAAAAAGGTCCATCCTAACTTGTGGTGAGATGGTTCCGAGCTTCATGATTAGCTGGTTTTCAGCAGTCAGACGATCACGGTCAGAACCTCTGCACATTTATGGCTAGAGCGTCAGAGAGGATTTTTAGTGGCATACTGACGTTTTTCAAAATAGGATAATATATATATATATATATATATATATATATATATATATATATATATATATATATATATGAATATATATATAGCTTCCAAACATACATTATCCTCCTTTGAGAAATGTCAGTGTTCCATTAAATTCCTCCCTGACGCTCTACATAGAATCCAATCAACCTTCAGAGCGGAAGCGTCGAGTAAAAAGACCAACACTTTTACCAATCTACACATTCCTTTGGTTATTTCATATCACCCATCCTTCGGCAAGACCCTTCAACCCGTGACCTTATCCCCAAACTTCCCCATTACAGCCTTCAGAGTTGAAAAGAATATTTGTAATCATTTAGTTCTGTCTTCCCATCCACTACAGCCGACGGAAAACACCACAGGAACATTCCCTTGTAAATGTGGTAGATGCAACACCTGTCCAGTGGTTAGCAAGGACACCCTCATCAACATTTTGGGTCTTAACGGCAACAGATTTACTGTAACCAACACTTTACCTGTACTTCCACGAATGTGGTTTAAAATTTAATTTGTGGACGTTGCAACTACCTGTATGTGGCAGAGACCAAACGTCGCCTCGCTGACCGAATCACTGAACACATCAGGTCCATCAAGTAAAACCTCCAAGGTTATTCGGTAGCCACACATTTCAATCACCATAAATGACTTAGCCGTTACCGAAGCCATAATTTGCACAGGTTTGGACCGTGATCGTCTGACTGCCAAAAACTGGCTAATCATGAAGCTCGAAACCGTTTCTCCACAAAGTGTCAACGTTAGGATGGAATTATTTTAACTTGCTCCTTTTTGGAATTACTTTGTCCTTGTTTTACTTATCTTTCATACCGCAGTTTTCCGCAGTGTTCCATTTTTACAAACGGTTTGTTGTGCCGAGTTTTTATGTGTGTTTTCTCTACTTATTTTTTCAATGTTGTTCAGTTGCATTTTTGCAACCTGGCGAAGGGTTTATACCGGAAACGTCGTGGAATTTTCCGAAAACTTTGAAACAATTCTTACTGCCTTTATCGACCTACACATTTCTATAGTGCTCCGCAGCATTTCGACCTTGTGTATGTATATATATATATATATATATATATATATATATATATATATATATATATATATATATATATATATATATACACACACATACATATCAGCATGGATTATAATTTAATGCTACAGTTCATGCTAATTCATCGACATTAAGGCGACACCTGACATTAAGGTGACAATCCTGTGTCACCTTAATTTTTTAGGTACCATTTAGAAAGATAATTTTATCGTCGGAAATAAGCTTAATTTGTTCGTCTTGCTCTAAATAGTATCCCTATCATATTTGGTTAGGGTAGGGTTAGGGGTTAGGGTTAGAAAAATTTTATATAGATTATACACGTCTGTGTATCTGTCCCCCTATTGTGCAAAACACTCTGTTTATTATATATATATATATATATATATATATATATATATATATATATATATATATAAATATATATATATATATATATATATATATATATATATATATATATATATATATATATATATATATATATATAAATATATATATATATATATATATATATATATATATATATATATAAAAGAAAGAAAGGAATGCAATAATGAGCATAACTGGTTGATTTTAGGAGTATAAAAGTTACAAAATGTATTTCGAAATTTTCGGTCCCCCTGAGACCTTCGTCAGCGAGATCTTAAGGCAAAATGAGTACAATAATTGCACAAGAAGCTGCATGTAATAACCAACAAAAGAAGGGATTAAATTGTTTGCTGGAACGTGTACTGATTTAGAAGACCAAGGTCTTTGTTAAGTCCGGTGATGTGTGATTTAAGCTTCAGTATCCAAACAAGTTCGGTACGCTTTCGTTGTTCTGCGCAAATAAAGTTATTTGCAATGAGGATTACTTTGAGATTTTCGATGGAATGGTGGGGAAGGTTAAAGTGCTCTGCTACTGGGAATCCAAGAGTATTGTCACGGATTGACTGCTTGTGGTTATTGAATCTTAGACGGAAGGAGGTCCCAGTTTCACCCACGTAGAGCTTGTCTTTACATAGATTACAAAGGAAAATATAAACAACATTACAGGAATCACAATTAAGGTTAGGAGGAATGATCGGAAAATTTATGTTAGGGATGTTGATACGTTCTTCAGTCGTGATATGCTTGCAGATTTGGCAGCGTCTTTTGTTGCAGTGAGTGTTGCCCTTAGAGGCGTAGTCTAAGGTCAGTAATTTGGAGGAAGTAAGAAGTCTCCTAAGGTTAGGGGGCTGGCGCAATGCTAGGAGAGGGGGGTCGGAAAAAATGCCTGAAAGGGCTGGATCGTCTTTTAGGGAGACAAAAGTTTGTTTTAAGGTGCTTGCAAGATTGGGAATTAGGGGATGGTACTTAAACACAAGGGGTATACGCATATTGGGGGTTTTAATTTTATAGGATAAAAGGTCCTGGCGATTAATTGAAGCAGCTTTAAGTATACCTAGTTTGATAATGTGGATGGGGTAGCCGTTCGTAAGAAAGTAACCGGTGAGGGAAGAACCGAACGATCGTAGTCAGCGGGGTCAGAGCAAATACGTTTGGTGCGAAGACATTGACTATAAACTATTGACTTTTTCAGTTTCTGAGGGTGGACACTATCGAAATGTAGCAAGAGATGTTTGTCTGTGGGTTTGCAATATAGGGAAGTCGAGATGGAAAGTGACTGTTATTTACATCTTGTACAACTGAAAGCCTTGAAGATTAGTTGCGTTTCTGTTACAATTTTTGTGCTGCATCATTGTGCTATGTATGATTGCAAACTTACGGCAGTTTAGACTACGGTCAGGGAGATTGAAGTGCTCCGTTACTGGAAGACCAGCTTTATTGACCCCTATACTGCTTTTGTGGTTATTGAGCCGTGTGTGAATGGAGGCAGCAGATTGACCTATGCATTGTGTACCGGGGAAAAGGGTGAACACGATTAGATAAATAACATGGAAGGTAAAACAATTGAATAGACCTGGCCTAAGGATATAACCAGAGGGGCTAAGGGGATGACAGAATCAGTGATCATATGATCACAGACCCTACACAGTGTCTTCCCGTATTTTATGTTACCCTGGCGACGAGGGGTTCGTTTATCCCTCTATCCTCTCTAGCCACATTCATGGACGAAGCAATTAAGTACAAAGTTTGAGACATATTTTTAAAGTAAGAAATGAAACGATTCAGAGATGGGAATGACAACTCACGTACAGTAACATTTTATGAACTTTTTGTCTAACTATCATTTGCAAAGGCTTGTTTATGTCATCTTTTTATCTTACCATATCTCAGTTTAAGGAGTGGTAAATTATTCCCAGCGCTACAGGAGGAAATATGTTTAATGCAAGTTAATGAGCCAGGGATGGTCGATTAAACATTCAGTGTCAGGTTTATCGACTATCACGAGCTTACCCTACTACCTTATCAAGTCCTACGGATCCCTGTTTCTTTATGATCAATTTTCTTGAAGAGGTTAACGACTGTAACAATAGCTACAAGTGTAACTCACACATAATGGGGGTTTAATGGACTCAAAAATTAGACAAAAGCACCCTTGTTTATGATGATGTCCGTAAAATATGTTTTAAAGCAAACTTACAATGGGTGAAAGAAAATTACGTATTATATAAATGTCAATATCTGAGCAGTGTACCCTGCATAACTACAGGCTTAGGAGCGTGGGAAAGGTTGAGACTTGCCATTTCCTGCTTTTAGTTTTGATCTTGAAATGGAACCCATATTTGCCATGTTCTAATATTTTGGCTTGTAGCCATATAGGCACTTGGGTCTTTTTCAAATGTTATTGGAGAACTTATGGGTTCGCTCTTCGTACTAAATCCCAAGCATTTTACTGAAGATTAGTTGAACTGGGTGTCGCTCATTTTAATATTTAAAACTTGGAGTAATTATGAGACGTTTGTCTTGAGGAACATGATTTTGAAATTAACCTAACCTTCTACATTAAAGTAACTATTATTTATACACTGACCATGCCATGTTTTAGCAGTTAAACTTGCAAGCCAAATCTGACATGATTATTTCAACAGAACCTGTGAACCTATGGATGATAGCAGGGACACCTTGTCACTTTTGCATTTCATTTACTCAAGTTGACGGATTTCACAAAACATGTTAAGTTGATATGAGTCAGAGAAGTCACATAAAACTTTCACGATTTTCACACACACTTTTGTAGCTGGCAACTTTGTAGAAGAGCCTCTTTGCTTACCCCCGAAGATTTTTGTGGAGATGACTGACTTAAAAAACTCCTGCAACAACTAACACCTGTTTAATAACGTGATGAATGGTACGGGGCTAAACAATAGACGCGTTATAAGTCCAGAACATAAGCTAGTAAAAAAAATATCTCACGTATTTTTGCACCTTTTATGACTCAGAAGTCGCATTTTGCATCAAGAAATGTAGACACATTATGTTCTTAAAACACCATTGAAAACAGTTAAAACCTAATAAAAAATGCAATGAATGTTAAGGGATTGACAATACTCATTAAAAGATGATGAGAATCTAACGTCAAGCTAAATTTACCACATGATTACAAGCACCTTCGCAGTTAATTATTTTTAAGAGGATACATCTGCTTATAAACGAAGGAAGAAATATTTCGGGTTTACAGACACTCTTGCCAAGACCTAATTGCTATAAATTCACGCAATGTACGATAATAAATCAAACAATAAGTTTTTAAACACGATAAGAATCTTGATATTTTCATGAGAATCCTTTAGCTTTACAGCAAAGATATGAAAAGAGACGGCGTGTTTCAAAACACTACTGCCTTCAAGTGGCCGCTATAAAATCACGCGATGCAAAATAAGAGATTGAACAATACATAATTAACATGATAAGAATCTTGACATTAAACAAAATTTAGAGGAACTGATTTGCTCAAACAAAAGCTATTTACACAGCCCTATAAAATCACACAGACTATAAAATCACGCGATAATTAATACGTATTTCAAACAAGATTAGAATCTTGATATTTTCATAAGGAGCTACAAAATCACGCAATAAGGGATTGAACAATACATAATTAACATGATAAGAATTGACATTAAACAAAATTTAGAGGAACCGATTTGCCCCCCAAAAATAAGATATCAACACAGCTTGTTTGCTAAAACACTCCCGCCAAGAGCCGAAGACTATATATTTACGCGATGATTAATACGTATTTCAAACAAGATTAGAATCTTGATATTTTCATGAGGAGCTACAAAATCACGCGATGCAAGATAAGGGAATGAACAACACATAATGAACATGTTAAGAATCTTGAAATTAAACAAAATTTAGAGGAGCCGCTTTGCTCAAACCAAAGATATCAACACAGATTGTTTGCTTAAAACACTCCCGCTAAGAGATCACACGTAATTAATAACGCGGTGAAAGGCATAGCATTGACCTTTACAACTGCACACAATAAGAAACTTGACTTGAAAGAAGCTTTACAAGGTGAGCTCTTCAACATTTCAGCTACCTACCTTCAAAAGACGAAGAAGAAAAAAAAAAAAAACATTGATTACGCAAAAGATATCTGGAGAGATTACATGCTGGAAATCCCACTGCCAGACTAATTTGCAGGAGAGTTTAAAGCTATGGTTAACATGAACCATACCTCATCAAGAGGGGATGTCTCTAATCAGATGACACTATCAATATAAATTTACCTAGTATACCTTTTCGTCCTTTGCTGTTGCCAAGAACCCAATGATTCTGTCTGACTTTCCATATTATATTCAACGATTTAGGTATACTCAGTACGGTACGGAAGATCCCGATGACCTCTTTTGTGCTAAAACATTCCATTGCTGATTTTCACTGCAACTTTGAGCAACGGTCTGTAAGCGTTAACATTATTGAACTTTCCCCATACCCAGAGATGCCAAGGTCGGATGATTTTTTAGACTGAAAATTTTTCACACGGCCTGTTTACTACCTAAGCGTGGCGCCACCATGATTAGCGCGAAGCGAACCAGAAATTTTTGACAAACTGTACCCTCAGAACCCCGGAAATGACACTTCCCAACCCATGTACGGTGCATCCGAATATTCCTTATTTCGAGATAGCAAGTATTTAGGATATGTACTTTTCGCAATATCGGTTTAAGCTTTAAAATATGGTGTGGAGAAGAATACGATTTGTGCTAAAGTACAATGTGATCTGACAAATTACTGAGCCGTAAAGCCTCATCTAACTGAAAAATTGTGACTCTGGCATTATTCAGTGGACTGGGATATAAGTTACGTTGTTACTACTTTGTGGCCAATTGTAGGCCACAGCCCTCTTCTCTCCCCTGAAATTGAGTTGATCCACACTAATTCTCCCAGCTTTTGTTATTGTACAATTAGCGCAAATGGACCAATAAAGATTTACTGTAACCAGGTACAGAAATTTTGTGGGCGAGTGATGTGGGCCTTTAATTAGACTGCTATATCAGTTATTCGGCCTACACTCTCTGTTGCCCTGAAAATTGCTCCCCACCCCCTCATCTGCTTGCCCTGGAAATGTTCGTCCTCCAATCTGCTTGCACTGAAATATTTCACCCCAGTGATCTGTCCGCCCATGTGATCCACCTAGTCGTTTGGATAGAGCAAATAGCTAAGAGTAACACCTGGAGCTTATAAATCTGAACGTCATGCAGTAAGTGGGCTGAATATCAGGGAGTCGACCCAACAGGTTCTAGACTATACGGCCTCCTTGGAGTTTCATAGGTTCACTGCCATTCAACACACTTTTCTGTTATCTGAATTAGGAACTTTTATCTGTGTGATTACTTACCTTTTGATTAAAAGCTTGTTGATTTTATTCAATTCAACGCTGTTGACCTCGGATGACATTTGACCTTAATGAAATAGTGACTTCCACAGGTCTACGTTCTCACCATGCTGAACCTAGTGCGCGCTTCGTCAAATTTAGCCAGTTAGAAAACTACGATATTGATAGGCTACAGGGTGCTCATCTTTTGACCAATGTTATTTTAACTCATCCAAAAGAGTTTTGAAAAATGAACCAAAAGGTTCCTACTGATGATCAAAGCTCTTCAGTTGGACAAAATGATACACATTGGATCAAATGTAGTCAGTCATTGGAGCTAAATATGGCCTGATCACCATCGGACTGTTTCAGGCGCGAAGCCAGGAATTCTGATGTAGGGGGTACCGGCACCGCATAGGGGGCACCGTAGAGGATTATGATTGTAGTCAGTAGCGCCACCATACGATTACAGTTTGCGGGAACTACGGAGGATGATATCTCAAGCTTACCACAGATAGCTTAAATGTATCGGTTTTACGTGTTGATATACGCGCAAAACGCGCGAAAATTTCAATCTTCTGATGGCAACCCCCTTTTGCAATACAGAGACGTAGAAAGTATCTGTCAGCAAGTGGAGGGAACAAAACTATGATCACGATGATTCTTCTTCAGCTCCCCAATTGCAGGTGAAATTTTGTAGGAAAATTATTCACCACTGTAAAACCTGTATACAGACTCAACAAGGGGTAATGAAAAGATAACTCCCGACGAAGGAGCCCAGCTCCCCTAAGGGGTCTAGCAACCCGAAGCCCCACCAGAAGCAATGGGTTACAGAAAGATTGCCAAACGCGTAATTTTGGGGGAAGGGCAAAATTTTGGGGTTCTGTTAAAGAAAAATTGAAAATATTTGGTTCTTATTAAGGAAAGTTAGAAAATTTGGGTTTCTATGGAAGAAATCTGCCCCTCTTCGTCCTAGAAAGTTTCCAATTCTCCCGACTAACTTACTCCTTCCAAAACTGCCTTGAACCTTCTTGTGCAGACACCCTTGTGCATACACAAACCTAGTTTATTGCTTAAGGTCATATACTGGTGGGAATACAAGGCCATAATATGTAATCAGAACATTCTCTGAGCATGCTGTGTAATGTGAGCTACTCTGCACCTTTTGACTTTGATGTCAGTCAAAGAGCATTCACAAATGACCAATTGAGAATTTGCTTTCCCCAACCAAAATGTATTTGGGGTGATGAGTGTCTGTCTTTAAGAGCAAAACCAAGACGCTGGGCGACTGGTCGGGGGGATGCCTCTTCCACCACCCGTGGACATTGAGACACTTTACGTTTCTTACAAAATATGTTTATCATGATGTTGAGTCTGAGTTAAGAATCTTCCAAATCGTAAGAGAAAGAGGATAGAACTTCTCAAGGATTCAATTTTGTGTTTTTCCCGGATTCACGCCGGCACGAAAGAAGAATAGCCTAATTGTGGAACCTTTACCTTTATACTGAGCTAACGTATTTGGAACGGGTGTTAAAACTATATGTAATGGAAAATGAAAGCGCGCGAAAATTTTTGTAATTTTAGAACCAAAATGTTACAGAAAACAAAATACAGTCATTAGTAAACGCCTTCTGGGATCAATTTTGGTCAAAAATTTCCTGGTGTCATACCAGTGCCAAAGTTTACATGTACTAAAATTTTTGATTTTCCATATGGGGGCACAGTGATCGCATGGGGGGGGGGGGGGAAGAGCCCCTCAGTGTCCCGGCCTGGCCTGTTTACATACAGATGCATACTTCAGTGGCATTGATTGACGGACGCTGTAGTGTTCACGTGTGTCGAACGGCAGTTCACGGATTGAATAGGTAACGTCACGCTTTAAGCGGGCATATTTAGCGTGTAGGCCTAGAAATTTTCGATCTCGGCGGTTTTGAGATGATTTTTTTCCAACATTTTGGTCCAGTGAAATGAATTTTACGCTAAAAATGCAAAATTTTATTTTTCTCATGTACAATGCGGGAGATTTTTAAAGATGCGGTAGATTCGAACAGGTAAGCGGGTGAGCGGGAGACGACCCGAAAATGCGGGTGACACCCGTCCAATGCGGGTTACTTGGCAGGGCTGCATACCCTTTCTATCTCCTCCTATCCAGTCTTTAAGATCACTCACTATTAGGTGGTAGAAAGTATTAACACCCTGGTGTTCACGTGCATGCACACCCAAGAATGACTCTACATACCTATGTGCTGTAGGTAATTTCCTTCAATCTTCCTTTGCTAGTGTCCAAGACACATCAAGTCGTCCAAGTAAAAATGGTGTTATCTTTGTTTTGGTCTTCTCAACGTCTGTTTGCGGATAATTTTTTCTATACTTGTTATTGTTTGTAACATTTTCATTGTTCACTTACAGGAGTTTCCTTCTTCACAAGTTAGGCTAAAAACTTTTTTTTTTTAAATCTCCTCAGTCGTTGCTACTGTTGATTTGTTTGTCTTGTTTTTCTCCAGGCATCTTCTAATAAGACTATTTTGTACTGCGTGCATTGTCATATATGCCATAGTTGTCATTTGTATCTTTAAACATTGATTGACGAAACTATGAACCGAGAAAAACGCGTACATCCATTGAATCCGAACACCTTCACCTCCACTCGTTGCTTGCGATGTGGATGTAGCAGCGCTTCGTTTCCGGTATACCAGCCTTAAATAGTGTCATACCACAAGCAAGAAAAAATCACTGAATAAGGATACTTATTAAGTAAACGATATGATCTGTCCACAGCAGGGGCGGGATTCGATGTCTGAACGCGGGGTGGGAGGGGGAACCTGGAGTGAAAACCAAACGGTGCCGAAGGCGCCTCTAGTGAGAAGCGCTCTTTTTAAGGCGATATGGGTTCAAGGGCAATGCTCCAGTGGGTCCATGGGGCAGTGCGCCCGAAAGCCCTTAATTTTCTTAAAGAATAGAAGCCTTTAAAAAGAAGCATTTGGCTATCTTAAAACCCATCGGATGCGCACTAAATATATCTAATTAATCACATATTGACCATTTTTATAGTAACCTTACTCAGAATAAGGGGTCATTTTTATGATGAAGTGGGTTTGGTTCGTTGGTGGTTGCAGTGATAATAGAAAAAAAGTGGTACAAGGCTATTGAACAAACAGGATATTCTACAGGAAGGAATCACAAAACAATATTTTACAACAGTTGCTCTCCGAAGAAAACCTTGTTAATTAAAGGGGGTGCGGCATCACCCAATTTCAGGAAGTGGCTAGCAACTCCCTGCTCAAATATATTTAGGAATAGCGTTATAGTTCCAAATAGACCTAGTGATCTCACTGTGAGTGACATTCATTCAAACCATATAGCTCCACTCTGGTTGGTCTAAGATGACTTATGCAGTCAGTTGTGTTTCCAAAAATCTCACACACAGTTGTGTGTCATATGGCCTTGGCCAATTGAAACTCAGTGCAGGCTTCTGTGGCCCTGTCTTGGAGAACGACGTACTAGACAGTTTTTATTTTAAATTTGGAGAGGGGATAAAAGGAAGCTTGGTAGGGATAATTGTTTGCTGTCAGGGTGATATTAGAAAGCCTGTAAGTCATATTATTGGAGTCCATTGTTCTTCTTTACTTTTTAAATGTTATGTAATCCATTGGGTAAACGATTCTGCTACTTCCCTCCTACTTTTTCTGTTATGTTTCATTTTTGTCGATAGTCTTGGACAAAAGACCAAAGTGAAGGTAGCTTCGAAATATAGAATGTACCTTGGTGAGGACGATCAACGTTGGAGGTTAATAAGCTCATAATACTTCCCAAAATCAATGAAAATCAATAAATCAAAATCAATCAATATTTATGGGTAGTTCTTCCAGAGACATGGCTGTGGGGGATTGCAGCAAAACTGTCATGGAAGCAATTTTCACTGGAGGATTCATCTTTACAAGGTGTGGCCGGCAAAACCTTTCATCGTGAATGCCAACGGCTCGAGGCTGGAGGCTTGTGCCAAGGGTTCTCCTCGAGAATGTTTCTTGAATTTGATCCATGCTTTTGCGGTCATTGTCACAACGTTGAGTCCAAGAAATACAGAGACAGTGTAGTACTTTTAAGGTCTTTCTCAGCATGAGGACTATTATTTAATGAAGCAAAAAAGGTAAAGAATATTGAACTGAATAGTGAAATGCACATGAGTATCAACGAGGACTCACTCTTTCTCTGACTTACAAAGGAATTCACACATACACTCGACAGTGTCAGACTGGTTAAATCCATAATACAAAAGGTGAAGGTGAAAGCTGAAGACACAGAAAGTGTGAGGCAGCAAATTACTAGATTAGATAAATCTTACACACGTTTAACACCCATCACTAAGGGGTGAGAAGCCCAGAGGTCTAGCCATACATCTCAATTACCAAGAAGATACTCCTATTCAAGTTTTTTAGTATTGAATCCACATAAAAAGGAATTTAGTTACCAAAACTTAAATGAACATGAAGAAAGAAGTACCTGTACTGTACACTTGTTTTCAATAACACAAATGATAACTTGTAACTTTCTTTGCAACTTTGTCATCATTTGGTAATTCACCAGAGGTCATGTACTTAATGAGATTAGCAAAATCTGGACAATATTTCTGTAGCTCTGAGATATAAGATGGAAACTCTATGGAGCATACAACAGGTTGATTATCAAAGAAAAGGTGACATTCAACCATTTTACAACTAGACTGCAAGTTATCAGTTACCTTAATATTGAGAAGGGGCTTGAGTAGAATAATCCCTCCTTGACAGTGTCAGCATTAAGATGCTTCTTACCCTGATTGTACTCAGTTGTAAAGTTGAATCCCTGAAGGGCAAAAGACCAACGCTCTAAACGCCCCGATGCATTCGTAATATTCTTAAGCCACTGTAAAGCAATGTGATCTATATAAATAGTAAATGGACCATTTGCTAAATAAGGATGAAATGCCTTGACTCCCTCTACTAAAGCCAACCACTCACGCTCTGAAATTGACCATTTTCTTGCACCTTGATGCAAGGCTCTGCCTTTATAGGCAACCACCAGTTCTCTGTTTTCAGAATCAATTTGATCTAGGATGTATGCAATTGATTGCGCTCCCTGATGCGTCAGTAGAAAGATTGAAAGGTTTAGTCATGTTAGGGTAAACTAGAGTGGGTGCAGAATTCTTTCAACGAAAGAAAAGCATTTTCACACTCTTGTGTCCATCTGAATTTGGACATTTTGCTTAGAGGGCATTTAAAGGTGCTGCAATATGTGCAAAATCTCTCACAAAGCGTCTGTATTATAGTTACATAGACCTAGGGAGCTCTTTACATCAGTTTTAAAGTTAGGGGTTGGGAAAGCTTGCACAGCCTCAGTTTTCTGGGGATCCACTTGAGACCACTTTAGATATTACATGCCCAAGATCACCTAGCAAAGCAACACTTACTAGGTTTAAGCTTAAACTTTGCCTGCAGTAAACTGGTGAAAACATTTGACACGTGGTGAAGGTGCTGAGTAAAATTACCACTAAAAATGATGATATCGTCAACATACACCAAGGTATATACTTCTAATTCATATTTCTTAGTACCTTATCCATTTCTAACTGAAAGGACATCGGTGCGTTCATAAATCCAATTCATAAACCCCTTTATTGATTTCCTGCATTCTGATTGGCTGAAAACCATTCGAGACCAGTCTCGAATCGCATTCGAGACTGGCCTTTGCCACAGAATTACTTTTTCAAGGTGAATTGAATATCACTGTTACTACTGCATTGTGCACTATGCTTTGTCCATGATGTGTTACCATAGCAACATAAATCATAACATCCGAGTAAGAAAACCAGTTACTGTAAACAACTGCAGTATTACACTGTCATGCCTAGCACCCCTGTAGCTATAACCATTCCAAAGCATAATGCTCATTTCATCCCATGAATGAATGCTAGCAAAACTATATTCATCTTCTTGGATATACTGACAGTGGTATGGCTAAAAGAGCGTATATAACCTTACAGTATATGCCAAGGGTACATTTTGTTAACGGTCTGCCTTTCCTTATTTTCCTAAGTTGGACTGCATGGTAAAGAAAAGTGAATTTGGTCTCTGTGCTGCTAATGCCAGCATGGGGCCTGTGTTATAACTATGACATGTAGAGCAATGGTAAACAGGTTTTACTAACAGTGTCACTGTCAGGTTTTTACGTTTGAACCAATTCCGCTAACACTAACAGACATAACAGGCCAGCACGGTCTTCATTCCTAGTTCTACGCTGAGCTAGGCTCCTTATGAACTAATGTTGTAAATAGTTTAAGCTAGTCCTAACGTTAGGCCTGCATAATCTGTATTAAAACTTGAACACATTTTCAAAGTTACCAACACTATATAATCCTCTTCCAAAATGGCTAAAGACACCTTAAATCACCGTCTTACTTATGGATCTTGAACGATCTTGTGCGTTAACTACTTGCAGTCAAATGTCCTCATGCATATCGTTGAATGCTGCACTGCACTGCACACAATATATTACAGTAGACCGTAAATGCCTAGCACTGTGTATTTATTTACCTCTGTGAAACTTTCGTGGAGTAGAACTTCACTGTAAACAATAGCCAGCTAGAAGTTAGTTTCCTTGTTATAATGCTCAGCCTCATCTCTACAACGATGTATGATAATTCAGAGATAAACGATTTTGCGTTAGATTAATCCAATTAAATTTCGTTCGGTGAATTGAGATTACAATCAATATGTTAAGTGAGAATATTTGCGTGGTAGTTCACTTTCTTTCGGCTTGAAGTTGTTCGCTACTATCGCAAGAAACTAAACATGACGTCATAATAGCTCCTATGTTAGCGGGGAGAATTAAAATTTGATCTGTAAAATTTTGTCGAAAATTCAATGTTTTTGTCGATTCCCAACATTTTAATGTTGAGTGTTTATGAATGGGTATAAAAGCAGGGTGCCCGGTCTTAAATGTGATTCGAGACCTCCGATGACGGTAAATGGTAACTTCTTGAATTGAAAATGCCATGATGAGTAATAAATGCTGATTTACGCTTTTTTCTCTCATCTAGGGGTATCTGCCAGAAGCCCTAGGCCAAATCCAACACAGAAAAAATTGAAGGTTGAGCCTCACCGATGGCATCAAATACATCCTTCAAAACTGGGAGGGGGAAAACATTGGTACAGTCACCTTATTCAGCTTCTGATAATCCACAGAGAACCTATAGTCACCCGTCCTTTTACGTACCATTACTACTGGGCTATGCCATAGAGAAACACTGGGTTCTACAATATCATTCTGAAGCATTTCCTGTACCTGCTTCTCAACTTCAGTCTTAGTTTCTGGCGAAGTGCGATAAAATGGAGATAGTTGAGGAAGAGCGTCTCCAGTGTCAATAGAATGATAGTGTACATTAGTAGTCCCAAGTCTTTTGCAAAAACATCCCTATGTTGACCCAGCAAAGAAAGCAGATTCTTCCTTTCATCAACTGAAAGATCAGAACCACTTAAGTCAATGTCAAGGTCTCTAGCAATTTGATTGGCAGCACTGTTATTACCTTTATCTGTTTGTTAGTGGTACTAGCTGTGGCAACAACTGGTGGGTCATTGTCTATGAGACAATGCACACTTTCAGGATCCGCCTCACAATCCCTAGCAACAGTTTCTCAATGACACGTTGTACTGTAAGTACGGTTCAGTAAATGGAAAGAAGTCCTGCCATTGTGAACTGAACAAATGAATGCTTTTAGCACCCATGAGTTTGAATTGGACACACCAGGAACATTAAAAGATGGGATACAACAGTGTGGGCGGAAAATTGACAGAATCCGTAGATCTAGCTAACGTAACAGATGGAGGTCTAGAGCTATGCTTCAAGAGTATCTCAGTAACCCCCTCCTGAACGGAAACAGTACTATTACCTAAGTCAATTGTTACCTTCTTCTCTGTAAGAAAATCGATGCCCAATATAATTGGCTGATGAAATCTCTGAAACACAGGAAATTTATGCCACACGACAAAGTTATTAATATTTATAGGTAATTCAACCATACCCAGTACCTTATGCATTTCCCCACATACACCTTAAATATGAGATAAGTTATATTTCGTTAACTCCTCATGACCTCTTTGAATAGATGAAAGAAAGGATTGTGTCACACGAGAAATAACAGCCCCAGTATCAAGTAATGCCTTTGCATTGGCTCTGTAACATCTAACATTAATAGCATTCTTCTCTAAAGGGGCAACAAGGGGAGTGGTAAGAAAAGCATGTACACTTGACAAAATTGTATGACAATTGCTAGGAGTACACAGAATTTTAAGTCTATGCTTACCTGTAAGGTTGTGCCTATAAGAAGGCACACACCCCTATTACGGAGAGGAAAAACTCTGACCTGTTTGCACTGAGCGACAGACTCTGGCATAATGTCCGCTCCTGCCACAGTTATGACAGGTAACCTACCAGGCTGGACACTGACTTCGATGATGATCAGATGCACCACATCCGTAACACATGTACCCAGATGAAAAATTCTGGATGGCACCAGACCTGTGGTATGCCTCTTTAGGGTAAAGTGGATGGAGCCCAGCCTCATTTTTACGCCTTGCTCTGAACTGCTGGATACCTTGTCTACTCCTTGCATACTGATAGAATATGGGTTCTTGGTTTCCTCTCTGGTCCCCCAGTCGATGCTCACCTACGGGATCAAAGCTGCTATTCTGTCTACATGGTCTTATTGCAGGTGTATTCACTGCAGTACGCACATCTGATTTCAGCTCTATTTGTGCTGCTGAAATCTTCTTCATCTGCACCTGTACCTCCTGCAGCGTCTCCAAAACCAACGAAGAAGTGTCCATCGTTTCTGTTGTGGCAGTCTCAGCTGTCCTAGCAATGCCACGTAGTTCTGGAAAACTTTTGTGGAATTTGTAGCAAAATGAACTGCCTGACTTGTGGGAGAAGTCCTTTCAATACTGCCTGAAACACTTGCTGTTCTGGCAGATCTACTTTTGCCTCCTCTGCTTCCATGAAAGTGATAAAGTTATCAGTCTCTTCTTTAATATTTTGTTTTCTTTGAGACAAGTCCGCCACTTTGACCCATGAAGGTTTGGTGTCCTTAAAGCGCTGCAGGAAGGCCTCCTTTAGCAAGATGAAACTAGTTTTTGTTTCGCCCGGTAGAGTGGCCAGCCACCTCTGTGCTCCACCCCACAGTAATAAAGATAAAGCGGCGGTTCTCGTCTGCTCTTTGAATTCTTTGAATATAACAAAATTTTCAGATCTGTCCATCCATTTTGGTGCATTGACGGCGGAGTCTCCACTAAATGGCTCTGTTCCAGCAAATTCTGCCATATTTTTTCCAAATTCTGCCCCGCTCCTCCACCAAATTGTCACTCGGGGATAAAGACGATGAGTCAAAAAAATACAGAGACAGTGATGCACTTGTAAGGTCTTTCTCAGCATGAAGACTTTTACTTAGTGAAACAAAAAGGTAATGAATATTGAAGTAAAATAGTGAAATGCAAATGAATATCAACAAGGACTCAAACTCTGTCTGACTTACTGCTACCTCTGAGTTATTTTTTATCCCCCAAGTCTAAGAAAGTAATTCACACATAAACTTGACAGTGTCAGACTGGTTAAATCATAATACAAAAGGTGAATAAAGAAATAGCTGCTGAAGGCACAGGAAGTGTGAGACAGAAAATTACTAGATTAGATAAATCTTCAACACATGTTTAACACCCATCACTAAGGGGTGGGAAGCCCAGAGGCCTAGCGATAAAGCTTAATTACCAAGAAGATACTCCTATTCAAGTGTTTAGTATAGAATCTACATAAAACAGGCATTTAGTTACCAAAACTTAAATGAACATGAAGAAAGAAGTACCTGTACTGTACAATTGTTTTCAATAACAGAAATGATAAGGGACAAAGAAAGTCTTTGAAGCAGACAGACACTTACATATCATGGACCATTTTTAGAATATATCCTACGTTTTTCGGATGCAATTTGAACTGCTAGTGTGATAGTTTTGTGATGATTGCAAATTCAATGAGAATGGAGGTAGTTGATAAGGAAAGTAGACAGCTTTAAGGGTTGCAAGCAGTAGCGGCTACAGAATTTTAAACGTGGGGGCAAATGGAGGGCAAAAGAAAATGTTGGGGGGCAAAAGAATTTTCACGCGTAGAGCGAAATCGAGCACGAACCGTGAGCTTTAGCGGATGGGGTCCAGGCCCCCCAAGGGCCCCTGGTGGTGTCCAAGTGCAAAGCCCCGGTGGGGGTCCAGGAGGCGAAGCCCCCGGAAGCTCTGAGGTTTTAGATAAAAAATATGTCTGACAAGTTATGCCTCAGGAAGGATATTTTTGGTTCGTAATGCATCATCAAACGATTCCAAATAATTTTAATGTATTAGGCTATTCTTCCTGTCAGGGGACTGTACCTTTAAGTGGGTGGGGTCCAGGGGCCCGCCTCAGGGTCCCTGGTGTGGGCCCAGTGGGCGAATCCCCTGGAAACTCTGAGGTTTTAGGATATCTGTGGGTGAAAAAGTTAGTCTCAGGATGGATATATTTTGGTTCATAATGCATCATCAAATGCAAAGATTCCAAATAGTTTTAATGAATTAGGTTATTTCATCCGCCAGACCACTATACCTTTAAGCGCTTGGGGTCCAGGGGCCCACCTTAGAGCCCCTGAGCTCTGAGGTTATAGCATATCTCTTGGTAAGACATTAAGCCTCAGGATACGTATAATTTGGTTTATAATACATCATCCAATGCAAAGCTTCCAAATAATTTCAATGAAATAGGCTATTCCTTCCGTCAGGCCACCTCACTTCAGGGGTGGGGGCATCTAGGGGAAGAGCTTCTGACTGAGAGGGCAAGTGCCCCCCCCCCCCCCCATTGGTGCCGTCACTGGTTTCAAGTGTGATGAAAATGGTAAATTACTCAAGCTATTCTGCAAGGAAGTACAGAAGGCAATTCCTCAACACTTCCCTGCGGACAGCAGTTCTGACGAGACACCTCCTTAAACTGAGCTCTCGCACAGCACGCCGAAACTCTTATTGAGAATCGGATTCCCTAAACACTGGTAGAATTCTTAACTACGTATGCATATACTATGGTGTGCGTAATGACGTGCATTTGGTATTGTCAGTGATCCTTTTCTCAGGGTTTCAAGTCACACAAGTGTGGCAGGAAGCCGACACCCAATCTTTGATAGAAATCTTAATTGTGGTACCGAATTTCTTTTTCAAAAAAAAAAAAAAAAAAAAAAAAAAAAAAGTTTTCCCTTGCCTCCTCACTCTTGAGTTCAGTCACAGTTTTGGGAGGTTTTCATTGTAGGTGGGGGCAGCAAATCTTTTCGTAGGAAATCGAGGGGAATTAAAGCTATTATTCATATATAACGCAGTTTGAGTGGTTTGAGTAAATTGTACTTTGAACTGAGCTTGCTTGACTCGTCGGGCTAAAGCCGGATCTGTCTGTGAGAGAGAACCGCATTGTATTGTCGTATACACGTTGCATGTGTGTGTGCAGTAGAGTATGTGCCTTCCACATAGCGTAAGGCCTATTCAGTATCGCATTTCAAATGAGAAGAGCATTACTGGGAATTGTCATAAACCTACAGCCCTTTTGTTCATCTGATCTGCTTTTCCTGTCAAGGGGACAGTATAAACAATAAACAGGTGAACTGGGCCAACTTCTTAGAGCCACAGTGACATTATGCACTGTAGCTGTGGTAAATAAAACTCAAAATTAAAAGGGGTGGAAACAATGACACCATGCTGATAACACCTTTAAAGGCCCTAATTATAATAAAATATCCCAAAGGAAAGGATACCTCTTTCACCTGGCTTTTTATTTCAGGTTCCCAAAGACTCGAAACCTGCCTCTGGTTCAACCCTATTACGAAATTAGTGACATTTAATCTGGGGGACACTGGGCATGTTGCTGGGTTGGTACGTTAATATTATCTTTCACTGAAACTACAAACTTTTCAATTACTCTCGGAAGGTTAGCAAAACTCTTTGTCTTTAGAAGGCTTAAGCAGTTAATCTTTATAGTATACTGTCATTCTGTATGCCTTTATATAAAAATCGAGTTGCTATCAACTCTATAATTACACGTTTTGGCACTTGTCCAGGTAAGCTAAAACAGGAAGTTTTCATAAAGCGGGAAAGCGATGAAGTAAGAAGTTGTAAACAGTCATGAGCAAACACTCCCATAACAAGAATAGCCAATAATTTTCTCCTAGCTCTCCTATGAAAACAATCTCACCTCCGGGCACAGCGCAGCTAGGAAAAGTTTATGGCATTTTTAAGGTATTTGATATTAACTCTTTACCTTAATTAACGTGGCAAAACTAACTATAATATTAAAAATTCTCTCATAACGTCTATTGTCAAGATTCTTTTCGTTCATATTTTTTTATTTTGTAATAATTAACTTAAAGGTTTAGAAAAAAGTAGGAGCAACAGCTCTCCCCCATGCCTCCCGCAAATGGTGCCTATAACTCATAGCTCCACCAAAGATTCATTTTCATTTTCGATCCAAGCAACTTGACATTAAACAATTCGTCAAATGTACGGGCTACTCATACTCGAAACCCTCCTGACTTACACTAAAGTCAAATTTACGAGAAACATCACTTAGTAATCAAAACGATGTAACAATTCAAGTGAAAGTTTTAGAGCTTTGTCAAAGATAACGCCATTTTACATCTGAAACAATTGTCAAAGGAAATTCTCCAGTGGAAGTATTGTACCATCTTTGCATGATGACACCTCTTAACCTCTTCCGTGAAAAAAACAAAATTTACTAAATGATGACAACTTCTAAACATGAATACCATTCAAAGTTTTCCAGAGACCATTTTCCACTATAACCGTAAGTTTTCCACTTTTAATCCACGTGCCCCTTCGTTGAAAATAGCAAATGCAAAGTGGTGCAAAGTAAATAAGCATAAGAAGTCTGCAGTAGGCCTTGCAACATTTGTGTGATTTCGGTAAAAGATATATTTTGAGCCTCATTGACAAGTATGATTCTAGTATTCGACTATGTTATTTAGGAATCGTTGGGCTTTCTGTCTTTACCCAACGTGGATATAAATGACCCTAAACTTGTTCTACAAGTCTAGTTTAGTTCGAGTGTTTTAAATGTACCCCTTCTTCGTATATATCGAATAAAAGGACATGCCGTAACCTGAAATTACCAAACACGCTACTTCTTGAGTTCAGCTCTGATTCAGTCCAACCTCACTAGCTTTCACTTAAACACATAATCTGCTACGATCTTCTTATTATTTAGACTTAAAGCACATGATAGATAAAACAAGGTTTGACTTGGAGCACTTAGAATCTTGGGGCATACTACAACTCTCCACAATCTACCTGGTCAAATTCAGAGATAGCAGATACACCCTCTGAACCATTTCCACCCTTCTTGTTCCTTGATCCACACTTTATTTTCGTGTGATTTCACTGTTGTTTGGACCGATGTAGTTCTAAGAGAACTGTACATGCAGCACATATGTTTTGACTCTGTCAATTCTAATATAAACATTCGCAGAGGTTTTGTTGGTAGCGTAAGCGTGACATATAATTTGCACTTTATCATCTGTACAATTAACGAAGAGTCAGTATTCCATATGCCTTAGATGAAGAAGAAGACCATGTTATCTGTTTTAGTAGATACCATCTTAGGGAAGCCTTCGGTAAGAGGGTTATAAATGTCATTTAGCTTGGCTTATAGCTAATTTTTGTTTCGTACTACCTGGGCTCATTATTCGCCATGAGTCAAGAAAACATTGAAGAAAGAAGCTTATCTCACAAATGTAAGACGAATAGATAAGAAAATCCAATCTTCCTTCAGTAGAAGGTTCACAAGTCGTCTCAAGTGTATATGTCTTAGTTCAGTTTTGTGTCTTTTGCGTTTGTAGCAACCACCCGTAAATCTTCGTTTTCGTAAAGTCCCTTCAGTTAAATGCCGGATAGTGAACAGCAAATTTCACCTCCGAAGGAGTTCTGCCCCTCCAAAGACCCATGTCTCCTAGAGATGAAACGTAATGACTTAACTTGGCCATCCTCTCAGTCATTGGCTGGAAAGGACATAAACCACACATGATCGAGTAATTTTGTGCAATTCAACAGGACCTCTCTTGGCGGAGTATTGGAAAGTCATCAGAGTATTTATGATTTGTTCGTCGCGGAAGTTAGTTTTGATAATAACAGCGACCGTTATCAGTACAATCTGTCAAGTATGTATCTACAAATATTGCCTCCTTTAAAGAGATCTTTCATCGGTGTGCTGAAGGTTATGCTCCTCCATCCAGCAAAACTTTAGAACAGCCATGTTTTTCAAAGTCGTGGGTGTGACAACTCCGATGGGGTAACTGCCCCCTACAACTGGTGAAGACATTTTCCACCCTGACAAACTTTGCGTTGACAATTTCCGTCAAAGATAATTCAAAAAATTCTGGTGAAGGATTGACTGAGGGGAGATTGTCATGGATGGGTATGTCACAGATAAGACCGTCGGTTTGGAAATGGTGGGGAGGATTTTTGTGGAGGGATTTTTAAGGGTGGGTCTTGTTCAGGTCACATATATCAACATGGTAGGCTGCTGTGCTTGGAAGTAGCAGTACAAGGTCAGGTGTCTGTTGGCTCGACAGGTTCATGAACAAAAGTTGCCGATTTTAGGGCTATGTTTTATTTACTTTTTGCTTTTGGAGCGAATTAAATAAATGCAGTCAATATGCAGTCAGTAAAAGCAGTTAAAGACCTTCCACCTCCTCAAGAAGCGCCTTTCCATGACACTGAAAAGTATTAATAATAAGATGATTTTTGAAATAGTGCTTGTTTGCTAAGGGTTGGAGCAAACGTCAAAATGTAGGTCAAAGGTCAAGTTAGCTTTAATTTTGCCATAAAGTGTGTCCTTAACTCCTCCTAAAACGTATGTCAGTTGAAGTTTAACACTTGGTGGTTACTTGACCTTAAAAACGCTTTCATACCTGATTGATGACGTCATAGGTCAGAAGTCAAATGTCAAATATGCCAGACACTGGGGGTTTTGCCGTTATTTGCCTATTGGTGTGTTAGAAAAGGTTAACATGATATGGTAGAACTGATAAGATCATTTTTAAAATAGTGCTTTTTTGTTGCTTAGGCTGTAGTCAAAGGTCAAAATGTAAGTCAAAGTCACATTTACCTAAACTTCTGCATGTGCAGTCGTTGTCGTCATATGTTAAAAATTCAAAGGTGAAAGTTTATATGAGCTAAACTTGGTTTTAACCCGTTATTTGCATAACAGTATGTTACAGTGTGAAACAGTATGGAATGTTTTAACCCTAAAGTATGTAGAGAATTTGGGGGAGGAAAGATTTTCAACTCCATAGATTTTCCTTTTGTTTTATATTGTTCTATTGTTTTTTAATATTTTTATCCAAACAGCTCCGTGAGGAGGATAAGATATTGCAGCCTCTTTGCCAGTTGATCTATACATTGCAAATCCAGCTGAAATAACAACAGTTGCCATGGTAGCGGTTAATGTTACCACGTTACTAGTCTTAAGGTCTAACCAAAGGTGGGGTACCCAAGGGTGACTGGAAGTACATGACTGAAGGAGGGGTTAAAACGTGTTAGCGTGTTTGTGTTTAATTTTATTTTGTTATTATCTTTTCAATAGCGAAACCGACTTCCTAAAACGTTGTTGGTAAGGTATCCTAGGTAAGAACCTTGTGTCGTTTTCACTATCGCAAGAAAAGGTCAAAGGTGAAAAGTCAAATTTTGTGAAAACCAGTGGCGTAGCCAGGGGGGGGGGGGGAGGGGGGCGAGTTGCCCCCTCTGGAAAAATCTTGTGAAGTGAATTTATATGGTGCAATTTGCGCATGATCTGGAAAAATTTTAAATTTCTCAACCAGTACACTTTACTTATTTAAAAGTATATGCCACACTGGCACAACCAGTCCTCATTAAGGTTTTCAGAGATCGAATGATGACACCATGCTTATAGTGGTACTAGTTATGTTTTACTGTCTGTTTTATACAGCATGGGATTTCTGGACCTCTGACAAGGGACTCTGTCCTTTTACTGTATACTTCCAATGTTTCGTGATAATTAAAGCAGCAGCATTGTGGTTTATGCAGTTTGTTAGAATGGGTCAGTGGTCAAGTGCTATACTCTGCTACAAGGGCAGGTCCTCGTAAAATTTGGACTGATTGTGGTGAATGTGGTGAACTGATGAAGGGAAAGGTGCACTAGGGTTCACTTAATTACTGTACTTCACCCATTGTGATTCTGATCTACCAGTAGGACTCAAGAAAAATTCACCAAGACCTGAAGACAAGCAAGATAAAAAAGCTTCCTTAAAAATAGGAATTCTTGGTGATGTATTTAGTTTACATTTAGCACCAAATGTGGCACCATTTTGCATCTAGCCCACCTTATGTGAGCAAAACTTTTCCAAATGGGAGGGGGACACCCCTCCTCTTAGACCTCTCCCCCAGGACGGCGATCAGTCACATCAGCCAGGTCAGAGGAAAGCACCCGGACAAAATTTGGACCTGCGGAGAACACTGATTATTAGGAAGCAGATCACTGATTGGGGGAAATCTTGGTGCTCTCGCCGCCCCTGACAAAAAACCTGGCTACGCCACTGGTGAAAACCAGTTACTTTAATGTTTTTTTAGAGGAAACATCTCACTGAAATGAAACTTTACATATATGATAAAGATGTCTAATACTACTAAAATGTGTGGTGGCCATGGCAACGGAGGTCACAAATAACGTGATGAAAAGGAACAGGCATAATTTTTAGCGAAATTTTTTGTCACGAACCCTTCAAAGTGGGCTGGACCGATTCTCTTTGAACTGGTGGGAATTCTCCCCAGGGTAGGAAATTGTGTCTCTCGAATTGTGTAAAAATCGTATTTTAGCTAAAATTTAAGGATGAAACATTGCATTAACAAAAATTTCACACAGGTAAAGCAAATGCTAAGGTCTTTCCAAAGATGTGGATTCTTTGGAAACCAAGGTCAAAGTTTACGTGAAAGAAGGTCAAGTGTATTTTTGGTTTGTTTAAAAACTGCCACTAATTGGCTGGAGCAATTATCTTCAGACTTGGGACGGTAACCCAGGTTACGAAATTGTGTCAGAGGCCGAAGGTAAAATTATTCAAAACCGTTGCCCGTTGTTCCAGGGAGTTGGCAAGTATTAACAGGTACTAACCATGCATTCACATGGAATGTAACGGACGCGAAATTTTCATAACGAGGAAACACAACGACCTTCTGCCTTTGTCGTCACCAAGATCACAGTAGTATTCCAGGTGAGGTCAGGAAAGGGATCAACATACGCATGGTAAAACTGTGCCCAAGCAGTGAATTGTACGTATTTTTGTGTAGTAGACTGGTATTCGAAAATAAACACGTAATCAAGATGACGTGGCCACCAATATTTCATAACGACCGAAGGATGCTTTTAAATACCTGGCTCGTTATATTGATCCAGGCAACACATGTTCTGATCTGATCTTGTGACGAGTACATTAACAAGAAAAACTGGGTGGCGATATAATCGAGTACGATTCAGATTATTTTATTATTTGAGTTCGAGCACCGACTGACGCTTAAGAGTAGTTGAAAGAAAGGAATCGAGTGGTATTCGAGTGGTATTCGAGTACGGAGTGCTTTTCGAGTTCTACACTCTAAAAAAAGTTGGTTAAAAAGGGTTGGGTAAAATTCAAAGTGCCCAACCTAGGCAGCTTGGTAACCAACAAAGTGGTAAAACAGATTAACCAAGTGGGTTGGTTAACCTTCAGGTTTGGTAAAGTCCATCTCTCTTGCAATATTACCCAGGTTGGTTTTAAAGTGAACTGATTTGCGCGCCATACGTACGTACACAATTAATGAAAAAGTACTATGCTGTACTGCAGTATACGGACGATACGTACATACCTACGTACACTTGTACAATTTTGGACAAAAGAACCGAAAAACCTATTGACCAACTATTGGTGAAATGGTTTAAGTGAATTTCTTTACCCAACACTGGTTAAACATACCACCAATTAATTCTTTTAATAACACCTATTTCTAAATTTTTACATTCACAATTAACATTTTGCAAAACGTTTACTTACACTTTGGGAATTTTTGCTACAACAATTTGAGAAAAAAGCATGTTTAAAATGCTGTGAAATGTTTATATACCTATCCTTTGAATGGAGCATTCCGAATTTTTCAAAGCTGTACAAGTTGTATAATACAACGTAAAAAGGGAAAAATGAAATATCGTGAAGAAAATTGTATTATTAATCGTTAATAATAACAAACAAGTCTCACTGAATATATATAATAGCCAAACCATAACATCCATTTATATATGAATTCCTGATTAAAATCCTGCTACTTTTAAAAGTGGCTAGCATTAGCAAATGGGACCTGTTCTATTCAGCCAGTCTTGAACGGGACCACTGTTGGGTGGTGTCATTTAAGTCAAAGTTTGTCCCTTGGGGACGTTGTTACTCCTTCAGGGAGCAGAACTCCTTCGGGAGTATTGTTTGGTTTTCGCCACTGGCTCTTCGCCAGAGAGTCAGGGAACTTTTGGAAAAAAAAGGCTAGCATTAGCAATGCCGGTAGCTTTTAAACCTCAAGTAGGTAACTTCTCTGAGATGTTCTAACCCCGTTGGGTGACTTGTTTTACCCAACCGTTGGTTCCGTATGCCTCCTAACCTATGCCTCCTAAAACTTTCTCTCACCGTCCAGTTGTAGTATATACAATGTACTGTGAAATCAGCTGCTGGAAGTTCGCATGGTAATTTACAACACGCCCAGTCGCTGTTTTTATGATCACTAAAGTAGATCTAGTGTAGACTGACCAGAAACAGCGCTTTTTAACTTAATATTATTCCGCTTATTTTTGCATAGAACGTACCCTCTGGGGACTGCTAGCAGGTTTTCTCAGAAACTAAAGTTAAACACTGGCGTGGGATGCTGCTTTTAACTTGGTCTTAACGTCATAAATCACCGTTCTGGGGAAGGATCTTAGGTGTGGGCTGCCTATTTTATCGAAGGTATCTAACAGAGGCTGTAAATTATTTTATGCAGAGGGAGAGAGAGAGAAAAAAAAACCTTGAAGTGACGACGCCTCGCTCGAGCGTCCTTATAAAGGTATGACACTTTTGAGATCAATAGAATGTTGTCATTCTTCATTTTAGTGAATCGATTATATTTTACTAAATACTATGTTTACGAATGCAGACCATATTTTGCAAAGCGGAGTGTGTGTCTATTTCGATATTAGTCGTTCTCAAGGCAACACTCTTGTTTACCATTTTGTTATAGCAAATCATCAAATATGGTTTGTGTTTATGTATGATGTGTTTTGAAGTTAATGCTGTATCGCACTCGATGACTAGCCGTCTGACCAGGGAGGTGTATAGGAAGGCAATCCAACTTTCTATAGCCTCTTCGTCTTTGAAGCAATGTTTGCTCCCAACAGTAATCTTACTTTTCTTCTCAAATTTTTTTTGTCAATACCTAGATCAACTAGGATCAGTGAGGCATTGTCAAAATGGCAATGAGAAGACAAACCCCTTACACGGAAGTCGTTAACTTCTCGTTGCCAGCCGTCATGCAAAAATGTGAAATTTTGCACTTTCGTCGTTATTCGGCACACTAAATATCATTTGATTTAAAAGCGGCGAATAGTTGTTTACAACTCTCTTTCCGAATATGTTTCTTAATGATGGGAAAATTTGCTAAAAACTGAGGGAATGCATAGGTTCGAACAATATTTGCAGCAGATGACGGATTAAAATCGAGGGGGCACAATTGAAGTTCATTATTTTTAAACGATTGTTGCCAGTCGTTTTTATGAGAATCCTGATCAAAGTTTGGTCATTGGAGGAAACAAACCTCACTTCAAAGTATGTATAGACCAATGGCCTTTGTCCAGGAATTACTTGGAAAAGAAAGGAGGAGATCATCATTAAAAGGGTTTAGTCAACAAAGACTTAACAATAGGAACTAAGAGAATTGTCAATCAATTGGCAGTTCCTGTAAAGAATTTAATCATTTTCAAGTTTATATTGTCCGACAGATTTGTCGTTGTATCTCCTTCCAAACACCTCCCTGATTTAATATAGCCTACTTGTGAAAAGAGTATCTGCACGGTGGTTACATGCAACAAGCAGTGTCAACAATATAATAGGCCTACATGCTAAGCGTTGATGCGAAAGTTTGTGCACAATCTTTGTACCTGCAATAGGGCTAGCTTGGAGGGTCCTGGTGGTGGGGGGCGTTTCCCAAATCGATTTTCCAAAATTTGGCCTGAATTTTTTTAAATGAACACAAAAGGCGTCCAAGCTATAGATTTCTGTACGGAAATGGGTGAGGTGACTTTTCGGTTATCTTAATTATTTTGTTTTACAAAATGCAAATAGTCAAAGTTTTAGCACTCCACTTGCTTTCAAGCCCCAGTCCTTGCTTTGCTTTCAATCGATACCTTCTCAAACGTACATGCATTATTCATTAGTGAGAGTTTAATAACTAGGGGGGCTGTTCGTGGGATAAGGCCTAAAATTGGAGGAGCACAACATTGGAAGAATGTGAAACGGGGAATTTTTGTCGCCTTTCCCTACTATTGGAAAGACATATTTTATGAAAAATGAAAGCACTAGGGTAGCGGATAACCACACTGCAAACGCACCGTATTATTGACGTTGTTTGTTATTTTGCATGCAATTTTTATCATGGAAATATTTTTAGTGCAAAATTTCGTCCCAATTGGCTTGCATTAGTCAAGGTTTGCCCTTCAGCTCTCACGACCATTATTCAGTCAATAATACGCGGAAGTATTTTGCCACCCCCCCCCCTCCCCAAAAAACAAAACTTTAAGAAATTAGCTGCAAATCTCCAACCTCTGTACGGACAACACATCAAGAGGTTGGGATCATTCAGCAATCTAATATCAGCGCCTAGTTTTCTATGGTTAAACTCCAGTGAAGCATGATGTGAAAGAGCAGAAGCATGCAATGCATGCCATATTTCTTTATACATTTTAAAGCATTTTAAGGCACCCTTCGAGCTCATCCTTTATTGCCAGATTATGAAATTTTATACATTTACACAGGAAAAACATTCCAAAATATGTTTGTACATCCCTGACACTTTGGTTGTTCCTACTCTCCTCTCGCTCACTACCTATTGGCGACCCTGAAAGTCTAGATTGGAATTTCTCGTGTTAGTTTTGGCATTTTGTAATTACCACAGAGCCAGTATTTGCCCGCTGAACGGCCGGCCACCGGGATATTACTTTTGAAGAACCTGCACAGGGTTACTGGATACCAAGTCTTCAGGAAACGCTTTTCGTGGGACAAACAAGGTTCATACTTCCTTTTATTTGTGATTCTTTCTTCCATGCAGGCTATTTTAATCTAAGATGTAAATTACTAAACATTCATGAGATTGTAAATAAAGAATTGTTTAAATTGAACTTCTGGCCTGTTAAGTGCAATTTCCTGCAATGCACGAGACATTTTGGTAAAACTTTCCGTACACTACAGCGCGTCAACTGATGTATTTGCTCTGAAAGCTAGTGTATGATGGTACTTTTGTCCAAATAATTTCCCCTTCCAATAAAAATTGTCTTTAAGAGAGGCCCTGCTTCTCATGACTCTGTACAGAACAATGGAATTTGCCACTAGGGAGACCCAAACATTCCGCGCGTTTCGCGCGCATGTGTACACTCAGCCGAGTGCCCTCAATCGCAAGTCTCTGTCGGCTCCACCGTGTGCCTGATCAGAACGTTTCGTTTCATCAAAATCACAGAAAACCTCTAGAATGCTATAGTATACTACATGTAGTTCAGTTTACATGTAGATCCCTTCAAAACATATTTTCTTCAAAGAAGGTGGGGGTTTCGTTGTCTTGTAGACCCTGCCAGGCTGGCAATTTGTGAAGTCTTCTTTTTACAGAAACAAAATATGGTAACCCTACAGGCTTCATGGATCTCAGTCACCATGTGATTGTTCCACATTCATTTTCATGGAGGTCAAAGCTTCCTTGAGGCACCGGAAGTGAAACTGTGAAAACTCATAAACACCAATTTCCATGACGGATAACTTTTTGGAATCTTACACTTAGCATGCATATGCCTTACATTAAGTTTAAGGTCCCTATTGCTTTTGGTGGGCATGAAAGGTCATTTGGGGTCACCGGAAGTAAAGTTGTGAAAACCATAATATTTCCATACTTAAAACTTTGATGGATCTCTCACCTAATATGCTTATGTTCCACATTCTGTTCGAGAGAGAAATACAGTCATTCTCGTCGAGGACAAACGTCACGTGAGGTCAGCAAAGGTCAGAATGCAAAATGTCTCGTAAAATGATATTTCAAAAAAGAAAACTTTGAAAGACCGTATACTTTGCATGTGGAAGTTCCACATTAAGTTAAAGAATCCTAAAGTGGTGGCGGTCAAAGGTCATCTGAGGCTACCATAGATTGCACTTTAGGGATATTTAACAAGGTTGTATTCCAGTCTACCTAACCCGATTTAGGGCCAATTCCGATTCTAGTGGCCACCATAAAAGACCAATTCCGAGTCCAGTACCCTCCGATTCCAAGCCAATTACGATTCCAGGTGCACCAATTCCCGGCCGAATCCGAGTCCAGCCTATGATAATGTAGAATCTCGTAAAAATGTGTTTAGTACTATTTTTGTACATTCAATTAAAACGGGCATTTTAGGAGTAAATTTCATACTCTGGGTCACCCTGTTATTTATATAGTTGGCTGTATGAGATAATTCATGTGTTGTACTGTTCACTAATAACAATGTGGCCCAAGGTAACGTAAATGTAACTTTAAAAATTGTGGACACGGCCAGAGTCGGCTCCTAGTCCGAGTCCAGCTGCAGCCCATTCCGGGCCAATTCCGATTCCGGGACCTCCCATTCCGGGAAAATTCCGAGTCCAACGAAAAACAGACTCGAGTCCGGAATCGAGTCCCAGTCTGGACTCGGACGTTACAGCCCTGATATTTAATTTAAGTGTAATACACCTTGTGTACTTTTACCATGTCCAGATCTTTCATTCTGCCAACGCGTAACACCAGCTGGCACCACCTGGTACCTTTTGGCACGCACGGCACCGTCCATACTAAAGGACTTGACATATACTATTTCTTTATTCAAGGAATCATACAACGTACGCATGAGCGTCCGGAAGGGGGGAAGGTGGCACTTACCCCCCTGGAAAATCAAAAACTTGAAGAAAAAGTAACATCAACTTTTTTGTATGATAATCCCTAGAAAATTTCCAGAACATGAGCTTTCAAAACAGAACTGATTAGATGCAACTCACAAGGCCTGGAAAGTGCCATTTTCAGCGACCTGGGAGGCATTTCGGCCAAAATTTTCTTGGTGCTTCGAGCCAACCTATGGTGGTGCTACGCTTAGATAGGTTGCCTACAGGTCCCCCCCCCCCCCGGCAAATTCCTGGTTACACCCCTGTAAACGCGCCAACGTTTAGGGATTCAGCTCCTTTTTTGGATTAAAAATTTTCCCAGATTGAAGTTTTGTTCCCCTTAAAATCTTTTCTGCGGAACCCATGAACGTACGTTCTCTTTTTTCAGTGTTTCATTTTTTGTGATCTATGGAGTTGCCCTCTCTTTCTCTTATGTGTAACAAGGGCCTTTACGTCCAAAAGCTTTGTCAACTTCTTTTGAATACCCCGGTGTGTAATTTTGATGAGGTATGTACATTTGACTTATGAGGAATGAAGATCACCGTATCAAGGTTAATTAAACTGTACTTAAACTGTAAGTAGAGACATGATGAAAGTCGTATGGAGAGAATCATCAGAATCAAGCCGTATTTTGGAGATGCATTCCTCCCTTAGTTGTTTCTGTGCGTAGAGAATGAGAGGAAAATAAGAATCATTGACATGAAACTCCTGTAATTTTTTAAACTTGAGAACACGTTTTAGTTGGTCCTGTTAGGAAATGTATTTCACAAGATCTGTTGGAAACTTTACATAATTATTTTACTTTCACTTGTAAAACACATGTTGCTAAAAATAGAAAATTCATACAAATAAACGCATAAGTGAAACGTTAGTTACAAAATACGTTGACATACATTCACACACTGAGTCCTGCAAGTCAAGTTGGCAATTGTCATTTCACCTTCAATTTATAACTTGAACAGATTTGCAACTTTGCTCTGTTCTGCTATGACTAGGAATTATTTAGCATTTATCTCATTTTTGTTGCCTTATTTTCTTTATATGTGTGAGCAACAACAGCTGAATGACATGTACAATTTCATAAACGCTGGAATATATTTACTGAAGGATGTTACCTTTGATTATTGCTCAACTATTTAAGAGTTTGTCTTTCGTGATCATGCTTAACATTTCTTGAGATATCAAAAATACAACAAATTTTATGTTTACGAATTAAAGTAAAAAGGTGCACTTCCCAGATAGTACCAAGATGCTGGCAGAGACATCTAAATGTAAAAACTTTAAAGTTGATTTACACTGACTGTCGAATGCAACTTATTTCACAGTGCAAAATTTACTTTAAACATAGAATTCAACAACAATTTGTCTGAAGGGTACTTTTGCTGCAATCTTCTAATGTTCGGATCAGAGGGACACCAACGGGGATGTGGATAATTTATTTGATCAGAATTGGATACATAAATGATCCGCATTAGACCATTCAGTCCAAATCTGATCAAATTTCATCCAGATGTTGTTATAGTGCCCATATTATCATTGAAAACATTTAGAACGTTGGAACAGAGGAAAAATCAAGTTGTATTGTTTCCATGCAGTGTTCAGAAATGATAACTGGTTTCTTCCACAAAATAAAGTTCACATCTTGTGATAAATTATTTTGTTTTCCACTTTACCTGATTTTAAAGTGCTAAGTGCTTACCGACTTACTTAGACAAATCAAAACATGTTTAAATTTTCTTAAAAATTATCCTAACTTTTGTGGTTGAACAAATAATTTACTCGGAGATAGAAACATCTGACGGTTTAATAAATCCAAATACCTATAAAAAGCAAATAATTCACTTCAACTAAAAAACTATCTCTTTATCCAAAACTGAACTGGTTAAAAAATGTTTTGTTCTTTGATTGCATCGTCCTTTCATGCTTTATGGATGTCGTTTTCTCTAAAAAATTATTGTTTAACTTTTTGTTTAATTCTAAGACAGCATACATACCACTCGCATAAAAATAAGAGGCAACAAAGTAGAGAAATATTTCACACCACTTTAATAAGGCCTTTTGTAAACTATACCTGAAAAAAGTGACAAACAGTCTTTGTGCCATTGTTAATGACATTGCAACGTTTCTTAACTTCTAAAAACATGGGAAATCGTTCTAACGAACCATTACAATCATTGCACTCTTAGTCACTTAGCATTTCTTGGTTGAGAAAGATATGATTACATTTACTGAACATATACAGAAGTATCGAATAAGTACGGTAAACCCTTCTTGCTTCTTTTATATGAGACCAATGATAACTTATGGGTTAACTGACTCGCTGTGAAATTTAATCCCATATGATTGAGTTACTGATTTTGGATAACTCTGCGCATTTTACTAATACTTAAAGTTCCAGGCGTTTTTAGAGGAAACTTTGAATAGCGCACCACGAATCCTTACCGAGCGCACATGATAATTGCTAACTATTGATAAATACAAATGCCACCATTTTCCATTCAGCATCACAGCAACAAAACAGAAATGACAACTATATTGTATTTGTATATTGCTTTCTTACTTGCATAACAGGAGAGCGACCTTATTGTACTTTCTTTGAAAAATTTTCACATCTCCAAGCCTTCTTGAAAGTCATCAGTCTTCTTTGTCTTTAGACCATCCTCAAAGGTTTTGTACCAGGGGCGTAGCTAGGATGAAATTTTTAGGGGGGGCTAGGTAACAAATGGGGGGCCGGCACCGCCGAGCGTCAGGCTTGTCAAGACTATCTAAGCGGAGCGCCACCATCAGTTGGCGCGGAGCGTGCAAGAAAAGTTTTGGCTTTACAAACCCTCCAGATGGCCGGAAACGGCACTTCCCACATGTTTTAAGCTGCATGTACCCAGCCTTGAAATTCGAATCTCAAGTCTGCCATTTCTCAAATAATGGGAAAAAACTCAATCCATGAAAAATGGTAATAAATAAGGCCGCACATACATTTTTTGCTAGAGGGCAAAAAGTGGGCATGACTGATCTGTGGCCTGGGGGAGGGGACTTAAGGAAAAGAGTATCTCCGTCCCTCTTGGCGAAAATTTGTAATTGCAGGAGGACGTGTAGATAGCAAATGGTGAAATATTTGAGGGATTTCAGCTTTAAAAGGAAAACGAACAGTAGGTGTGGCTAAGTGCGACAACAGTCATTTTTGAGAGCGTGGTGGATACGATGTGAAGCATGACCTCAGCCATTGAACTCCGTTGTGGGAAGGGTTTAAGGAGGGGAGGGAGTGTTATTGGTTATAAAACGTGTGTATGCCTAAACTGGCACGGTTTAAAAAGTTTTAAGTCATTGATGATTGAAGCTACCTATAGCAACATCAACAACATTGTAGCTATGGATAATCGCGCGTAGCGCTAGAATTTTAGAAAAGTAGGCTAGAAATACATCCTAATAGAGCTGTAAATGATTGGTAATGTGTACAGATATGGGCATGAAAATATTGATCTGCCTGTTTGAAATTGTTTAAGTTCTATCATTACGATCACAGCTATTTGTTATATTTTTACTGCGTTTTCTTTGTATATTCTCAAAGTTGGAAACAGTGCACTTTGAAAATTTCTGGGGGTAATTGCCCGTCCCCCCCTCGCTGTGTACCGCCGTACGTGGATATCATATTGAGCTGAGATAATACAAGAATTATACTGAATTATGCATCCCTTTTCATTTTTTCTGCCTGCAATCCTCCCATATTCACCTTCTAGTATATCTCTGTTACATTTGTCCATCACCCTATCCATAGGTTACATGCCCACTACTCAATTACATATCCTCTAGATCATACCATATGTCTCCAACCTATGGATTACCATATTTATTTTCTAGCAAGGAGGACATAGATCACTGTCCTGATGTAGGGGGGTCTAAGGGTGTCCCTTTCCGTTTGGAAATTTTCCCGGTTTTCAATGGTGTCTAGAAGCAAAATGGTGCTGTATTTGTTCACGGACTCAAGTCATCGGTATATTACTTGGTCAGACCTTTAAAACAACCAGTAAATCTTTCAAACTATTTAACCCGCAAAGCAGAAGCAGGAATCATGTGGGAAACACATGAAATCCGGACCTTGCTGGCAATTTTACAAATCCGTCCGGACCGTGACGCCAGTGCGAACAACTACAAAAAGGACTTGTCGAAAACAATAGTTCTGCAGTGCACTTGTCATGGGCAAGGAGAGAGACACGACATACTTGTTAAGGATCGAAGAATTATTGGAACACAGTACCTTACAGTACGGCATATTTTGTGTATGATATAGTAAAGGAATGGTCGTGTAAGAATGGTCTTCAGTGTATGGTTGCCATGTTTTCAGTAAATCAACCAGCCATCCGAAAGGCAGAAAGGGTCTAAACCTGACAATGCCACATCCGAAGTAGTCGTCGGGACGTTCGTTTCATCGCCCAAGTGAATTATATGAGAATTAAACGACAATGTAGATTATATACCTAATTTAGTGAAAGTAGGCATTTTAAAGCTGACACATTTTTATTTATTTATTTTTTGAAGGAAATACTTCAAAGTTTATTTCCGTTCAAACATTTATTTTTTCTTTATTCTTACACATTTTATTAGGACACAAAAATCTTTGGGGGGGGGGGCTGACGTATATCTGGGGGCTAGGCCCCCAGCCACGCCCCCCCCCCCGTAGCTACGCCGCTGTTTTGTACCTATTGATTAGTAACCATCCCGCTTCTCTTAGACCGCTGTCACCTTGCATTTTTAATCAGGTTACAGTTTCCAAGACTTCCTCTTGCCTCTTGATCAGCTACGGACACTTGGTATATTTCTGGGCTCCATTCCTCATGTATAAGCTCATCGACGTTTTCAGTCCTTGGCCACCAAGTAGATATCCCAATTTTACACTTCACTTGCCACAGCCTGAGATACGAGTGTCCCAGCCTAATATGACGGTAGCCAAGATAGCAAATTGAGTGCCTCCCTTTGAAAAATCAATACTCTGTTTTTCCTTAAAGCACCACTTCTGTCCTAACACAGACAAACCATTCCTTTATACCACTTTTAATCTAATACAATATATATATATATATATATATATATATATATATATATATATATATATATATTTGTCAATTGAAAAAGCTGTTTTTAAGCCAGCTGCCTACCGTGAGAAACTGAAAATATAGGAAACGTTAAGGTCACCACAAGTACCAACGAAAATGCCACCTCTACCTCTGCTCGAATAACATCACAGTTTAAAGTTTCCCACAGTTTCTGAATTGAAGATTTGTCAAAAAGGCAAAGTGGGAGGCCTGCCTTTTGTAAACATGTTATCTGCGTGAATGGTGGTGACAAGGAAAGGTATTTAACAACCTATCGGACCACTGTTGGAAAAACCGTGACTGTGCCGTCAGAGAAGCAAACTACAGTAAGATCAAGAATAAAACTAATAGAAACTGCAGTTGTTTTGGGCTTGCAGATACCCTTTCCACTTGAGCTGTACTTGTTACTATCTTTAAGGTAGTTCACTGTTTCCCATTCAACTTGTTTTCCCATGTCCTCCTTTGAAACGAGAAGGACAGCCCAAAAATTACCATCCCATTGGATCATTTTTGGTATTTGAACAGAATTTTCTGTGACGTTCAACTTTCCCCAGATCATAACGTCGCCATCTTTTTCTTTCAAGAGAACAATTTCTTCTCTGACTGAGTCGATTATTGCTATTTCATTATCTACAGAAGCAACGGAGTAGATAGAGTGTACGGCGGAGCTGCAATCGATACCTCTCTCATATATAAATGCTGAACTGAAACGCAATAGTGTAGTGGAGGAATTATATGCAATAAGCAGAGCTACATCTCTATTGCCCGATGTAATAGAGGTTATGGCAGTAATGTAATCACCTTCGGGGATATTCTCTATGATCGAAGTTATTACCTTAGATATCGAACATTCCTCATTGTCTCTCTCATTATGTATGTTTGTTAGTGTTCTTCCTATACCGACTAAAACTATGGCCTGGACACCAGTACTAAAAATGTGTGCCGGCATAATAACTGGTTTATCGCAATCAAAATCTTCAAGCTCGCGTTGCCATACTGCACGCTGTGTATCGAATGCAACACAAGTCATGGTTACTTTTAGACCTGCCATTCGTTCGTCTTTAACAACTAATGCATACTTCTTTGAGAGCGTTACAGCGCCAACCACGTTACTGAATCGCAGTTCGGCGAACACTCCAGATTTCGACAAGGGGCGGAATAAAAATTGCACGTATTCTTTGTCTTGACACCCTTTTTGCACCTCCGCTTTCAGTTCTACTAGTTTCTGTCTCCATCTGCATAGCAGCTCAAGTTGAGGCAGCTTTTCCTTATCCTCTGATCCTTTGGAAATTGCGTCACGTATTTGCCTTATTGACGTTTCGCTTTCTTGCGCAGTCTGTTTCATATCATGTACCTTCGCTCTCATATATTCCTTTCTTTCTGTCAAAGCAATGAGCATGTCTTTCTCGTGTTTTTTAAGAAGATCTGCCCAGACATCACATTGTGTTTGGATCAAATCGAAATTTGCTGTATTCTCCCTTTTTTCAATCTTGGTAATGTTTTCGCGAACAAAATTCAACGTGGTTTTTAGGTTCTGAATTCGTTGTTGTATCTTTTTTGTTGTGGCATCAATTTGTCCTTCAACATCCTTCTTAGACAGCACATTGTGAGTTTTATTCCTGTGATCCATAAAGACGCATTGAAAACAAACCTTCTTGTTACAAGTATTACAAAACAGTTCCATGGTATATTGCGGGTGATCAGGACAAATGTTCGCCTCAAGGGATTGGCTCAACGGTGGCACGTTTTCATTCTTTCCCGTCACAATTGTCTGCTTGTTAATCTGATCTATCAAGGAGAAATACATATTTACGCCTCTTCAATTTTCTCGGAAAGTAATAAAAATTATATTAGATGTTGGTTAAAAAAAAAACTGCGTAGTGTTTGCATGATGCCTTGAAGCTCAGAGCTGGGAATCGCAATATAGATATTTTCTAAAAATGATCTTGTATTTTAATAATAATTGACACTAAAAATACATACATGCATACATGCATGCATGCATACATGCATACATGCGGGAGGCCCGGGCTCGATTTCCAGGTCGAGTCATACCAAAGACTTAAAAATGGAACCTACTGCCGTTGTGCGTGATGCTCCGCATAAGCAATGGAGTAAGGGAAACAAGCCAGTGAGTCACAACTGGAAAAAGGCCGTGGCCGGCTCGACTTGAACCAATGGGTTGAAAACTGGGCAGTTAAGCCTCATCTGACCTAACCTTCATACATGCATATATGCATACATGCATACAAGCATCCATCCATCCATCCATCCGTCCGTCCGTCCGTCCGTCCGTCCGTCCGTCCGTCCGTCCGTCCGTCCGTCCGTCCGTCCGTCCGTCCGTCCGTCCGTCCGTCCGTCCGTCCGTCCGTCCGTCCGTCCGTCCGTCCGTCCATCCATCCATCCATACATACATACATACATACACACACATCCATCTGTCCAGCCAGCCATCCATCCATCCATCCATCCATCCATCCATCCATCCATACATACATACATACAAACATACACCCATACATACATACACCCATACATACATACATACATACATACGTACATACATACATACATACATACATACATACATACATACATACATACATACATACACCCATACATACATGCATACACACACATCCATCCATCCATCCATACATACATCCACATCCATACATACATCGACATCCATACATACATACATACATACATACATACATACATACATACATACATACATACATACATACAGACATACATACATACATACAAACATACATACATACATACACACTTACATACATACATACATACATACATACACACATACACACACCAACATCTACACACATACACTCATACATACATCACCTGAGTTTGTCATTAGTTCCAACTTTCCAAAGCTAAAAGCCCGTATTAGCTCCTACAAAGGGCTATTAATAGGAGTTATTTCAGCGGAAGCAACAGTTTTAGGTACTGTCTTACCCTACCATACTAATTCTGGAAACAGCAAAATACAGCTTCAAATTTTTAATTTGAACTAAATTGGTGACTTCTTAGAATGCACATTTGTGTGCATATTTGCAGTCAATTTCATGAAAATGGGTAAGGGCCAAGCTTTACAATTGGCCAAGTTTTGCTAACAGGAAGGATACGTAGAGGTGGGAATTTTTATAACAAAAAATTTTTTAGTACGTATGTCTCAAAAATATTTTCATTGAGAAGTTGGTGGTTTCGCTGGAAAAGAAAGTCATTGCCATATAAGGGAGTCTTAGTATCGGTTAAGGGAATTACAGACTGTACATCTATACTTTTAACTAATCAACTGGGCATTATCTTCTTCATAAGTCATCAACATATTCTACAGTGTAGACTACGACAATAATAGTAGCGCTTCATGCTTCATGATCATGATCATTTCCTCACCGATTTAAATGTTTGAAAACATACCTTCGAATGTTTTTACGCAGGTAGCAACCTTGTCTAAATGACATCTTTTTAGCGAATCGTAAAGCTGTCTGCCACCATCTTCTGTCAGAATTCCTCGACTTTGAAGTATATCCACAAAATCGCAACTTTCAAGAGAAGAAATTGTGTTCCGATCTACCTGCAAGTCATTCAAAACTTGTTTCATTTCATCTAAACTTAGTTCGCTTTGTAGTTTCGTTATCAGCACCTGGTATGGCGAAAGCTGCAAACCTTTATCAGTCCTCGCTGCCATATCTACAAATTAAATCATATTTCGATGCCTTTGATTAAGAATGATCAATATTTAACCTGTTTAAGACAATAGGGTATGAAAAGTACATGTTGCAAAATTTAAAATTGGCCATACTCTAAATTTTTGCTGTGCTTAACTGAGGATTCAAAACGTCAATCATCCATCCTTCCGTAGGTGTTGATACAACAAAGTGTAATAAAATCACCTCCAAACGTTTCAAAAGTGTTCTTTCTAAGGTGCAGTAGACGTGCAGTTCAAAATCAGGTTATGTTCAGCATTCTCGATGCCTTACCTTACAATGCACGATTACAGGAAAATAATTCAAAACTTTTATCCAGTGTTATCACATTTGAGTACACATCACTTGCTACAAAGATATAAAAGAAACAACCACGATACGTGTTGAGTTCATCACTCCAGCAACATGGAATGTACCGAGGGTTCTTTCTTGGCCATATTTTTAGTCTGGGGAAACTCATGAGCTACGGACAGTCTCGTACCCAAGATTATACCTTTAGTTCCTCATTTGGAAATACCTAACGATTCCGTGGGAACGTCCTTCTCGAAAGCGTGGTATCTAGTGGTCTGGTAAACGGGGAGAAGACCTCTGAGATATTGAAAAATTGTGCACATTGCTCTAAATCATTTATTTATCCATACACGTACAGGAATACTTCCGATCGGGGGTGTTGTAGCACTTTGTTCGAAAATGTAATGCATGTTTGCACAAAAATAGCATATAACCTGCCCGGACTGAAGAGAGACGCAAACCCAGAACACTCAATCATGCGCCTAAGCAACTGTCTATAAATGGCGTTTGATGTGCATTAAACAGATAGTCACAAGCATTACAATTTGTACCCATATTTGAAACAGTGTAAATGAAATCCTGGCAAAGTTGTCCAATTTAGTTGCGCACATTCACATGAAAATTTGTGGGTAGGGAGAGGGTGATTGTGATGTCAAATTAGACTGCCTGAGATTAGTGCCACAATCGGTTGCGGCGTATCATACCAAGAGTACTTTTGCTAAAGATGCCTCATAGGTGGCCGTGATTGTCATTTACCAGGTTTGTAAGTTTTATTGAAATATTTTTAACTTGAAATTTTGTCATATAGAAATTTATACCTTTTGAAAGAAAGGGTAAAGGAGAAATGACCTTACTTGTGCTCAATTTGGACTTTTTGACCAAGGCGCACAGGTCTCTTCATATTTCGTAAGTCCATACCAATTAACTGGCCTACGTAGTTCGCCCACGATACCGACCTCGGCTACCCATGTTAGACTAAACACCCTTTGATTCCATTATGCCGTGAACATGTGGGATTCGTGGGTTTATGCATGATGGTAGGGGTACCTAGGGCCTGGAGATGGAGAGGAGTTGAACTTTTGGGAGGTTTCAAGACAGAAAATTCCAAATCCTCTAGTCTCTTTCTGTCAGTCAAAACTTCATTTTGACCTAGGCAGATTGAGACACTTCACCTTAGGGTGCCTTTTTTGTTCCATCGCTTATATGTTTTTGGCACAATTTCCGGTAAATTATTATCCACCCCCCTTCTTTAAAGCACACATCACTCATAACTTTCAGGGACAGAAACAGGGTTTGCAACAATAGGACGCACTCACATCATTTTTTTTCAGGGATGGCGGTGTTTTTTGCCCGACTCTAGACCTAATATAACTGTCCAATTTTCCGCCCGACTGAGACAAAATATCTGCCTAATTTAGTCAGGTTTCTGACATTTGGGGGGGGGGGGCAGCCGTGCCCAGCCCCCCGGCCCGTACGTCCGTGGACGCACTCTTGATGCAGAAACTCTTATACGAACACCAGATATGTTTCCTCGTACGATGGTTACTGGGTGTCCCCGGAACATTTGGGAAGAGGGGTTACAAATTCCATTGTTCTGAGGACCATATGGTAAAAATTGAGATATCAAGATTTCCAGCATTTTCAATTTCAATGAAGCAAAACTGTCTGCCAAAATAAGGAGAGGGGTTCGAGCCGGCTAAGCATGGAAACATACCTGACCATGGTTACGCTACTGATGTAATTTTTTAAATTGAAAGCTAAATGAAAACTCGCATAGCTCGCAAAATATAAGTGGGTTGTTTTAAGTTATGAGAGAAGATATTAAAGATCGATCATTCGAAAAATACTACATCCTACCTCCAGCCGCCCCTCTTCCGTCCACCCCAGTTTTCCAACTAGCGTATTCGTCAATCCACACCAAAGCTCTACTAAAGCAAGATAGTATATAAGCAGTACCGTTTCACTGTTTCAGACAAACTGTGCAATAGCCCCACGTCAGCATCTCCACTATGTGCAACCGTAACCATCTAGCTGCGTTCACGTTTGGCACAAGACAATATGGCAAAATCATGTGACTAATGAAAGAACCTACTTTTGCGCAAAGCGTGAGATTGTCTTTTGATTCATGGCGTCGATATTTTCATAACACTGACGCAAAAGGTTTCCGTTTCAGGAGTATACCAATAGGCTCGTGGTTCAAATATTTGAATAAGGCATTCGAAAATTCCGACTTTCACACTCCGAATACCATACCACTGTAAAATTTACCAAAATTTCAGGGATTGCAAATCTCTTCTGGTAACGTCCTTGGTTGCATGAGGCACTGGAACAAACACTGCTCCCCAAATGTTCAACATGAACTAATAGTAAGATAAGTAATGACATGCGCGCACAAAGCTTGTTAAAGAAACACGGTTTGGGAGACACTCAAGTTAGATCTTACTTCATTTACTACATTTTACTTTACAAAGGTTTTACTTTATCTAATACTAAAATGCCTTCCAACAAGATATTTAATTTCATTTTGCTTAGTAAGCCAGATCGAATGTCTCAGGGTCTATACAATCCACACTACTCCAAACGGGGTTTATATGTGTGGGTCAAAAAATGAAAATATCTAGATTCAGTGGACCATTATTATCTTCTAAGTATTGTGGTTGTGCGGAAAATTAAGCTTTGACTTACCCACTCGATTTTGGAAACGGCCACCTACAAACAGTTTCAAGTGTAGCAAAGTAATCACTTGTACTGTTGCACAGTGGAGTATTTGGGGTAATTTTTTACATATAGACAAGGCCACAAAGATTGGGTGAAAAAATCATGGCAGTCTGGAATTTTCGGGCAACCCCATTTGGCATGTCTCTGGGAATTTGGAAGTCACGACTAGGTCTTATGAATATTTTCATTTTAATTTTCTCCATCAGTGACGGCTCCAAAATTGTTTTCATGTTAAGGGGCAATATGTTACATACAAAATAAGCTAATTCAAAGATCTGTGTGATGTTGCTAACTTATTCTTTACTTTAACGAAATATCACCTGATGCGTTGTCATGTAGTGTATATTTATATATAATATAGAGTTTAAAATGTTCAACGTGAAGCGTAATGGTTGCTCATACGTGATTTCAGACGGGGACCAAAGTGGCCCAGACACCCTATGGCCCTATGACCCCAGCAAGTATCTTCCAAACTATTTTGTGCAGTACTAAAACTTTCTTAAAATAAACTCTACATCAAACCACCACTTAGAGTACGCTGTCGGGGATGCAATTTTTTACCTTCAAACTGTGTAAGCTACCTTAATTTGCTGTGTGGGGTTGGAGTGGACTTGTTACACTTAAATTTTTGAAAATGCAACATCTGTGAAGCGGGACGAGAATTCTTTGTTTCTGGTTGAAAAAATCGTCGTCCTCATTACAGAAACCGGCAACCCGTCTGGACGACTGATCGCCAATAAGAATTACATACTTAATCCCAGACACGAAGACCGCCCGGTAAAGTTGAATGATAATTCTTTACAAGGGGGAAACCTCTCCCACAGGGGCCGTGGCCCTATCGGAGCGTCATTCATATTGCTTGTCAACAATGACATCAAGAAAAGTCAAATCAATGGAGTTCATTCATACTTTCTGGTATTTAAGAAGACAATATTATTAACTTACAGAGTTGTTTTCACCAAAATTACTAATTGTGCATATTTTATGAATGAAAAGTGATTTGCTCTTCAATGGTCAAATTCACTTTATAAAAATACTTAAGATTTAATCATATACTATAAGGCTTTTTTGTTCAGTTTTATACTCAGTCTGTTGGTGTACTTTGGTAATTCTTACGTTAAAGTAACTTCGTTTGTAAGTCTATTTTGGGATACGCGGCATCTTTTACTACACAGTGTCTTTATTTTACAGATTCCCTGTATCTTCACTTTCCTAGTACCAAACATTTGAAAATCCATGTCTTCTCGATAACAAATATTTGCAAATATGAAATGCATAAAAATTACACAACAGATCATATTTGCTCTAAAAATCGTAAAAAAAAAACGGGTCAAAATGTTTTGCATTGTTTTTATTGATTTGTGATAAACCATATTTAGTGACACCCTTTATGTTGAATCCTGTAGGACAGTTTGAATGAAACTCAAAGCATAAAACTATGCTATCTTAACGAAAGAGCGGCACAGCGGGCTAACATTTTGGGTGGGCCCAAACGAACAGAAAATTTTGAAGTTTCAATGAAAAGATGTGAAAGATTTGAAGTCTTTTTGAAGAAAATGTGGAAGTGTTGGACTTTTATCGAAGAAAATTAGAAACAACTGCTTTTTATTGAAGAATCTGGCCTTTCTGAGAAAACACACACACACATTTAAAAAAAAATCTTCGGTGGCGACTGGTCCTTGTCGAGGATTACCTTACATACTATATCGTATTCACTAAATTCCTGATGAAACTGGAAAATATTCTCCACAATGTGGCCTTCCTTGCTCTACAAGGGGCATGGCTCCCTGTCTGCCGCCTCATGGCATATCTGATTTTTTCCCAGAGCAACCTTGGTTTAGCATTACTAAAACCATCAAGTTACAACATTTAAGCAAATTTAAGGCAAACCTTCACATAGTCAACATTTAAAGGCATCAAGAAACAAAATAATTTACTATCATATCCACTCTTATGATTGAACCAGTTCCAATTTCAAAATGGATTTTTAAATTCCATGTTTAGTCACCGTTTTCATGAAATATGTCTGTTATCTTTGGGATTCATGTTGAGAATACCAGAGAGAGTGCCAATTTTGCCAATAGCAAAATGCTAGACTACTTGCCGCACGCATGCGGCAAGTAGTCTAGCATTTGATGCTCTTTTTGCATAACTTTTTGCCAAAATTACAGCAAAATACGACATTCTCATACGCTTTTCCATGGGAAATGGACTGACTTCTTGTCGCACGTGTGACAAGTAGTCAGAGATTACTGACAAAAATAGCATTCTCTAAGACAAGGACAGACTCAAAAAGAGCTGTCCAGATAAGGGTAGAAAGTCCATTTTGAAAATGAAACTTGTTATTGCAGTGCTCTTGCTTAGAATACCTAAATCTAAGGTTGGGCAGACTTGGGATCGACCTCTTCCGGATCCCCCTCTTATGTCTGAAAGGCTGGTTACGCTACAGCTAACGACGATTGGCTTTGATAATAACTCAGGACTTGATGGGCAGTTGTTTTACAACACTATGGGACCATGAATGTGGGAGAAGCCTGTATGGCTTATGAAAAACAGCTTCACGTTGAGTGTTTAGCCAACTCAACAGTTTAGGTAAAATTTGGTTTCTGTTGAAAGGCTAGCTCAGATGAGAAAATGGTAGATTGCTTCGTGGATGATAAACCCACCTTTCCTTTCTTTGACACGGCCGTGGATCAAACCCCAAACATCCCGGTTACTAAGCTTCATTGCTTCAAATTCCACGACCTTTATCTACTCGGACAGCACTGGTTACTGGTTAATGCATTAAGCTGTAAGCCATTAGCTATGCATTAAGCTATAGAAGCTGAAACGGGGCAGTAGGGATTACATTCATTTGGGGACAACAGAATCACTCAAGTTGTCTTACAAAAATATATATGAAACAGGGATCTCACATAGGTTCCGATTTTCAAATAAAGTAATAACTTGCTCAAATTTCTTTTCTTTTGTACTTTAAAGGAGTCATTAATTTGGGGACCATGGGACAAGCCGATCTTACCAGCGGATAATCTGGCCCTGGACATAATACTCTCTGCCTAAATTGTGTTGCAATGTTGAATTCGCGATTCTCTTGTGTAACGTGAAGTGGATATTTAAGTACAAGTCGTGTCGCTACAGACTGGAAAAAATTTAGCTTTTCTGCTTTCAAGCTCTTTGCACTTTAAAGGTCTGTGAAGAATAACCTTGTCACAAATGTCATCTTGTTCAGAATATTATTTGAATTTTTTTGCAAGGCATGGTAAAAGTGATCTTTAATCCAAGAAAGGTATGACTCTATACCGCTCACGTTTAAAACATATATTGTTAGAACGCAACTAAAGTCTGGTTTTGTTTTTTTTTTCTAACGCAAAGTACCGTCCGATTGTATTTAAAATAGCAAAATCAGATGAGCTTAACTGGAAGCGTACAAATAATCTTTAGTTACACAATGCAGTGACTTACCTTTGAAATGAGCACGGGTAACACTCTCTGTGAAGTTATGCCTGCATCCAACTTCATGAAATAGCTTGTCGTGAATACTGTTCTTTTCTGCGGGCTGAGTCCGTATATTTATTCCACTGCGGGCGCTCTTCCTCAGTTTAGGTTACCAGAGCTCTTGGTGGCGTCTCGGAGATGAAATTTGCCCCCGCACTGGATGTACTAAGTGGGAGAGTGTGCCACATGTGTTTTGCAGTGTGGCTTTGTGGCCCTCCTGTGGGAGTGGTTTCAGGTCCTGGCTGATCGCCTCACGTTTTGCAACACCTGGGCGGTCAGCCAGGACTACGCTTTGTATGGTCTATCACCCCCGCCATACAATACAAGTGTTCGCGGGATACTTACCTTTGTTTCGACCTCCATAAAGCTGGCCTTATGGAGAGACCGGTGTAGTATTGTGTTTGGGGGAGGGGGGAGGACCGCGGACGTCGTCCTGGCATCGGTGAAGACGGAGGTTAAGCTGAGGGTGGAGGCAGACTTCGTTCGTTTGCCAGGGACGACGTTCTGCAGGCGGTGGGGTCCACTTGTTTCGGTGAGGGCGGGCCGGGTGATGGTTAACCTGTAAATATTGTTTGCTTCCAATAGTTTTTCCTTTGTAAATATTCCTGTGTGGTGGGTGGGCTGGGAGTGTTTGTATATATAAGCCACAGAAATTTTCGTTTGCCAGCTTCATGTAAAATAATTTGTAAATAGTTGTAAAAAGTTCATAGTTTCGTTTTTGCCGGTCCGGTTTTGGGTCTTTGTGTTTGACAAGTGCCCGTTTCTATGCATTTAAAAAGCACGCTCTTTCCACGGCTAATCAAGATCAAAATTTTAACCGACGGAGACAGCCACCTATACTGGCATTCAACGTTGGTAAGCGTAACAGAAACAGACCCTCAGGTTTCATATAGCGACCACGTTTTGGCCGGGAAGGAAAATATGAGAGGTAGTAACCAGTAGTGATGTTAGGTCTATTTTAGAGACCGCACGAGAACGTACAGGAACACTTTGAATTACAGGGGCGCGGCTGGGAAGTTTTGCCTGAAATGTTAGACACGGTTGCCCGAAAAAATAGCAAACACTTTGCCAGAAATAGCAAACGACCTGTCAGGATGGTGTGTGGGGGGAGGCTGCTAACACCTGACACCCCGAACCCGAGAGATAGAGATAACCACGCAGAATGACAGACTCACTGACTTGCCTTGCACTATGTACCTGGTAGTGAATATCGAAATCTATACGAACGTACTACTTTCTTACATTAGGCCATTTCAATCAAAATACCTGCCTATGCTAACATGCATGTACTAACTGTTGTAAAATAAGCTGTTGTAGTGCCGACGATTTAGTTTAGCTGTAGAATGCGGGTACATATAGCAAGCCAGTAACTAGAACTGATTAGTGTGCACATTCGATTTTCAAATCTGCTGCACTTTGTCGGCGATAGATTAAAAACTCGTCGGCGACTTAGTCATTTCACAGTTTTTTTCCCTTTTTTTTTTGGTCACACATGCAACTACTCAATTTCGAATCAGGACCTTCAAATCCCTTGCATTTTTGAGTCGGTCGTCCCTTTTGCCGGCGCAACGAGTTGATTGCATGCGTAACCGCAGATTACTTGAAACCTGAAGGATGGTTGTCAATTTTCAAAATGTAATAGGCTAGAACTAAGGGGAGAATCCCAGAGAGACGAAGACGGGAAAATGTGGTTCCTCTTATAATTTTGTGGAACGGACTCCCTTCCTCCTTAAAGTTTGGTCAACGATCCTACAATTTGCTGATAACAGTGACTGTGATATAGTAGTTTACGGTTACTAAGACATTTTAACATGCACGCACTAAGCTTATATTACAGGAAATACTAATACCAGCCCTTTCAACTCACTGAATGGGGATATTCTAATTCAGTCCTGCAAAGTGCTCCTAGTGACGACAGTGTTCGCTCAGGACAAAAACATATCACTATAAAAGTCCCACGCTTATGAGCCCTATTACTACTCCAATTTTACCAATTTCACGATGTATTTGTAATGTTACATGGTGTTTTGCAACCGTTGTCCTGGGTGCAACCCCAGACACAAAATAAAAGCGTGTATCAATTTTCATTTATTATTCGAGATCAGCTTGAGAATAAAAGCGTTTCAGAGATGCAAGAGCAGTAATACAAACCATGCATTTAAACAGAACAAGTTATGTCCTCGTTCAGTTATAGAGACGAGCATTAAACTCTTTGTGACTGAAAACTTGTGAGAGCTTTTGGACAACAGAGGATTGTTAAAAGTCCAGAAGATTCCAGGGGCGTAGCTAGGATGATATTTTTAAGGTGGCCTATGTATCAAACAGGGGGTCACAGCATTGATCGTCGTCCTTAATTCTTGCACATTTTGTTAGGACACACACAATTTATGGGGGGCCTAGCAAACATCTGGGGAGGCCCAGGCCTCCAGACCCCCGTAGCTACGCGCCTGGGAGATTCTCTCTTTGGGAGAAAACCAAAATTAGGGGAATAGGGAAAAAAACAAATAGGCTTTATAGACTAACATAGCCAAGGTTTATCAAGACCAAAGAACACTCAAAAACTTGAATTTTTCTGGAAAACGGCGTCGGGAAGAACCAATATCCCGTAGCTTTTCAGCAGCTATAACAACAGACTCTAAAAAACGTGTTTAGCAATCGAACACTAAATTCTCCCCCACTTTGTAAACACGTTTATATTCTAAACATGTTTAGCGATTAAACATTAATGGTTTAGAAATCAAACGTGTTTTAAAGCAGAATATTTAGGAATTGGACACGTAGGTTTAGCATCTTAACATGTTTACAAAGGGGGGGGGGGGGCAAAAAGTGTTTAGAAAAATGTTCAATTCCTAAACAGCGTTTTGAGAGTGTACACATACCGAATATGCATTTTATCCATAATATTTACCCACTAAAAAGGGGGTTCCAAAATATATTTGCCACTGAACATTTACACACAAAACGCGTGGGGTGTGGGCAAAATAAAGCAATCGGCGGCTCCCGTGGCCATTTTTTCTCCAGGTCAGGGGAAAACGTGATTCTTTTAAAAAGTGGGAATCTCCCGAACTGGTTGAGGAAAGCTAAAATATGTCAGCTTTTACTGTTTAGCATCTAAGCACGAAATATAACAGATGTGTGAGCCTGGTTCCAAGCTACTAGTATCATTTCAGGGCAATACCCCTCCCACTTCAAAATATTGTGTGCTCCTAATGCAATCTATAGATAAAACTTTGCGCAGTCACTGTGATAACTTTTTTCATTATTCTGTAAAGGTTTCGTTAAGCATTCGGTTATTAGCACAACACTCGTTACGGACTATACCCCGTTACTTGCAACAGCACAATATTTCAACACATTTCACAGTCGCATAGGGGACAGTGGCATTTTACCTGGTTCAAGGGAATTGAACGCCAAACACCTTGGTAGTTACAAATAGGTCTTACATAGTGCTGTTTCATTAGCACAGCACGTTAGCTACTACTTTATGAACTAAAGCTTAAAGTCAGCTCAAACGACTTACATCGATCAAAATATGGGTTAGTGTCTCTTGTAATTTGGGGGAGGGGGCAATCGATTAAACGGAGAATTTTGGATGCAAATACAACAAATGGACATTCAAATTCTGTCTATTTTCCATCGTTTTTCTTAGTGACACAATAAATTTTATATCCTCCTTTCAGTTCTATGGAAGTGTAACCAAAACAACTGTTTTATTCAAAAATGATAAAATGAGATCCCCTGAGGAAACATCTATTGGAATTATTTGAGTCATTGTTACCGTTTTTGCAGTATTCCTTGTCAAAGTTTGACAATTTCCGTGATTTCTCATTTGCTTTGCAGAAATTGTGATTTGGGGTGTTACATAAGGTCAGTATTTCGTTCGGTAATCATTTAAAATTACCTGTTAATTACTACCAGATAGTCTCTAGTACAGGTGGGTACTGTGGACGTTTCCAAAGCTGTCCATACCTACTTTTAACCAACATTACAACTGTCCTTACAATAAAGGTTAAACCGTATAATGACTCCCCTTTTCGAGGTCACAACTTTACATATGTAGCTCATATGTATGCATGTAATAAGTGCAAAAACAGTAATTGTCTTGTAAAATAATCAATGTTGGATAAATTTTGATGGGTATAGCGACAATGTTTAACGTTTAAAATGGTTAGAAGTTTACGTGTCCACAAACCTTTTATAAACAAATATCTTAAGAGCAGCAACATCTGAGTAATGACGAGCAGTTAAACCAGTACTGTAGATTAGACAATATAGTAAATGTTAGCGAACAGTACGAAACTTCATGCAACAGTGCTTTCCCGAAATTGACCAAACCATTACTATCTTTTTAACATTTATATTCGTAAATGGGAGTAACAAAAATCAGCAACGTAAAAGTATCCTTAAGTTGACCTTCCCAAGATTTTGCAACAGGACGCACGCTAATCAACAACCAAGTAATTTTTTCTGTTGGCCTCCTACCCACATGACAATGGTTCATGCCTATAGAGGCTTTGCAATTACATCACGGATTCGCCATGCTGGAGGACACTCATGCCAAGAACACATGGTTTTGTGCAGTAGTATGCTGAACGCGCCGCACAGTGTGCCCTGTGGTATACGCCGTTTGTACACATTCATTGAGCAAGCGCGTCGAGTGTGATGTACTACGAAGTTACATGTACTCCAACATGGCGCCAGGGAGTATTATGACGTCATATGAAAAGCCTCTATTTGCTGTAGAACGCTTTGATTAAATTGTAACCATGATTTATCTACAATTGACTTGGAATTTTAGTGTTTTCTTATAAATAGATTTCCATACACTATGGACTTTTTTTAATATATTTAGGCTGTAGCCGGGTTCTCCAGCTAAATACATTGCCCCTACTCAGATTATATGAATCAAGTTTGTCCCATTTTTGACATCACAAATGAGGATAACACAAACATAAAAATTTATGTACACCTACGTTCCCTGCATAGCATAAAGCTCTGCCTAGCCAAGAACACTTTCCATAGATTTCTCCTCATAACACGTACATTTTATATAAGGTGCGTATTCAGGCAAACGCCCAACCCACCTGGCCCACTTCTTTGCAGACCTGGCATTTAGTTCTAGAGTGACTTTATTTTCGAATCTTGCTTCGATAAAAAGCGACATTGTCCGGATTATGATTTGAAAGGTCCCTCAACTTGGGAAAGTGCAAGAAATCCTATACCACCATTCAACGCCATACGTAAACCTTAAGATAACTGGGGAAACAGCCCATGTCCTCCTCATTTCATCTCCTAATCCTCCCTCACTTTTTCAAAGTGTCATCATCTCCAATTAAATGTGTCAAGAATGAATTAAGGTAGGTGTATAAAGTAATTGCTCCTTTTAGACTGATATATACGATCATCACATAGGGATAGAGTATGATGTTCTCAGCGATTACATCCCAAATATATATCTCAAAATGTAACGTTTCAGGGTATGGTGAGTGCCTTTTCCTGCAACCTGGAAGGCTTCTTTTGGCAAAAGTATTTTTTGTACGATACACACTAATTGATGGCCTTAGGTAGTCCATGTTGATTCCTTTTGGGAAATGCCCTCTCCACAAGAAAAAAAAAATTAAAGGATCCTGTAAGAAAACTTTTTCTGCAATGTGCCATTTCTCCTTCTTACAAAATATAGTTACCTCCAGCTAAGGATGTAATACGATGGATTAAAACCAATGCACAAAAAGCAACGTGACGTCCTATTTTTCAGTATAGAGTATTTACACCGAATGTTTGTTTTTAGTTTACATTTAGAAATGAAAGCAAAGATTTCTAAAATATGAGAGCTAGGAAAAGAGAAAATTGAAAATGAACTTGCCCTAGAAAAGACCGTCACGGTCTGAGAATACACAATCAAGGAGGAGCACTACTGCGTCAAAGTAGTGTCACATATGGATATAACCCAAATATAAACAAAACGAACACACGCATTCGAGGTTGCTTTTGCGTCATTATTGGTAATTTCCCTGTTACTCACTTAGACTTGACGATAAAATACCGCATCATAACAGTAGCCAGTCGATGAAATATCAAATTATAATAGTGCGGCCAAACTTCAAAAAAGAACAGCGATGTCGTACAATCGCCAGAAATCACACTGATTGATGTAAGCTATTTCTGTTGAGTCTCAGTTTAAATACAATACGGCCATTAAAATTCCTGAAAAGGTTTTTGGAAGCCTTGAGCTGTTTGAAAAATAACATCATGTATAATTAAGATCAATGTTTCTTACATCTAACTGTTTGACAGCAGACTCGTAGCCCGGCGGCCATTCTGGGCAACAACCTTGAATATTTGCTTCATTTCCCGAAATATTTTCGCCGCTACAAATCTTTTTACCTGTGTAAGTTGCTTGGTAAGTCAAATCAAATCAGCCACTCTAAATGCACCACTTAATGTCTAAAATAGCCAAGGTTTCTGGGGAAATGTCTTGGACCTCTACCTTAGAAATCTCTCCTATTGGCGTTACCCATGCTCACGGGGATTGGAAACTATCCACTCCATTAGAGACATATCTGGGCCTTATGTACTAGAAGGGACTAAAATCACCTCTACAATCCACCCACTCGGCTTTTTTCCTCCATGTTCTCTTTTTTAATTTAAATGAGTTACAACACAAATGCAACAATTTATTCACAAGTGACGTGTCCGAGATATAATTACCTTCATTTGCCCGTGTTAAAATATCGAATAAAGCGGATCGTGATACTAAGAACGGTTATGTCCACAATATATCCCTTTACAAGACCTATAATATTAATTACTCTAAAGCAGCCTTAAGCATGTCTGCTAGTCCCCTTAATACAGCACCTGGATCTTCCAGTGCTCTGGTCAGTTCCCCTGTGTCTGGAAATTCAAAATCATCTAGTCCCCCTGTAGAAAATGCCCTGATAGACCCATTAGAAAAGCACAGTAAAGTTTTGGTTTTAATATGACTGATAGAAACCGGTTCCACTTCTGGTTCGCACTCACCTTCAGCACTGACCTGAAATTGAGCCCCATCACTGTCATATGCAACGACTCTCCATTGCATTATATCTCCTACAAACTCGATTTTTGACACCCATAACGCACTAAAGAAAGTTCCATCAAACACTATACTCTTCAAAAACATTTTTCTGGCATAATAAGTGTTTTCTATTTTACCAACGCATCTTAAATCTTTGGATTTAGCTTTTCCACGCAGTATTGACGCCGATAAGGAATTAACACTTACTGCTACTTTGTATACTTCGTCTTTTTGAATACATGCTAATACTTGAGAGTTTGCACTGCATTTCACTCTCTCGGATAACTGAAAGTGTATGTCAAATATATGGAACATTCCCGATGCATTGTCTGTTGTGATAATCTCTTTATGGCCTACTTCACCCAACACAGCAGCAATCCCTGTAATGTGAGCATTATGCGGTATATTTAATTCGAATACATTACTTGATCGAAAAAAAGCACAATGCATCTCTACATTTAGATGTATTTCAATTGACAAAACTTTTCGTCCAAATGCCACAAGAATCATCACACCTTGTGGCCGTATCATCAAACTATTAGCCATCAAAGGAGAATCTTGATCAATTTCAAATGTCCTCTCCCATAATAGGCTTTTTGGTTCTTCACATGACATACACACCAGATGAATGTAGTTCTTGGAATCTTGATAATTACGGATCATAATTGCCTGATTATGGTTCACCTTAATGGCTCCGAGAACTACGCCTTTGGCGAGGACAATAACTTTGGCTGATAGTGATGCTGGACGAACTTGGTTCTTACACGAACTACTCAGAAAATATTTCTTACACTCATTTAGCTTTGTTTCTTCAGTATCTATCTTGTTTGTCACTTCGTTCAAATATTGGAGATGGGCAACTCGGCTCTCATGGAGAACGGTGTGCACTGCTTCACTATAGTAATGCACAGATGTTTCTACTTCATCATACACCTTTTTGTAACGTTTAGCCTCGAAATTGTCCGATAAAACAGTTGCATGGCACGTATCCTTAAAATGGTGCATTTGAAACTTGAACTGTTCACCAGCAGATTTCATAACACTCTGCAATTCATCTTCACTTATTTCATACCTTGTATATTCTTGGGCTTTCATATGAGCATGCAAAATTTCCAGTTCATTTTCTGAGGAGGCAATTTCAATTTGAAGATCATGTACCACCTTCTGTATCTCGTCATCAAGTTCGTTCAATGCAATGATTCTGTGTCCAGAATGGAGATTGAACGCGCATGCAAAACAGATCTGTTCAAAACAAGTCAAGCAAACAGCCTCCCTGGTTGCACGGTGAGTTTGGCAAATATCCATTCTTGGTTCATTTGATGTGTTCTCCGTAACTGTTGGAAAAACCATCGATGTAAATTATTGCCACATTACCACTATTCATAAGTAGGTTCTTTAAAATGTGCGCATCATCATCATGATCATCATCATCATGATCATCATCATCATGATCATCATCATCATCATGATCATGATCATCATCATCATCATCATCATCACCATCACCATCACCATCACCATCACCATCACCATCACCATCACCATCACCATCACCATCACCATCACCATCACCATCACCATCACCATCACCATCACCATCATATTACGAGTTCTATTCAAATCCTGGCCGGGTTATACCAAAGACTTAAAAAACCTACTGCCTTTGTACTTGGTGCTCAGCATAAACAATGGAGTAGGGAAAACAAGCCAGTAGGCCACGACTGGAAAAAGCCCGTGGTCGTCTCGACTTGAACTAATTGGTTGGAAACTGGGACGTTAAACCTCATCTTACTAACTAACCAACCAACCAACCAACCAAACCAACCAACCAACCAACCAACCAACCAACCAACCAACCAACCAACCAACCAACCAACCAACCAACCAACCAACTAACTAACACTGTACATTTCAATGAAAGAAATCACAAAAGTGGTGTTCTGTGCTAGTTATTGTTACATTTTAAACAAGCCACCTACATACCGTTTAGGTACAGGACTCATCAAACAGCTATCTGGAACTAGGATTTGAAAAGCCACGGAGAGTACTTTCAAACCTAGAAAGCAAGTGCTTTTAGCTTCCTTTCAACTTACCAGGATGCTGAATAGCATTCAGACCAAAGGATAGAAGGACCTTTGCAGCAGTGGTTATAAATTAATATGGATCCCTACTCTTCACACACTAACTAATAACTCTGCCAGCTGCAAACTGTATCCAGCTAAGGTAATATTTTTCTTCAGCAACCGAGAAAAGCATATTTGTTGGATTTACACCTGAAATGTAGCTTTTGGCTAATACAAATGTTATTTCAGTAAACATTTCCTTTGGAGTAATTAGCACTGTCTCACTTTCCAAATGCATGATTTTGTTAGCAGTACGGCGTCTTGGATTCTACGTTGGCAGTAAGCATGGACTTCCCATGACATGCTACTCAATTTCTTTGGGGATTCTCAGTACTTTCCATTCATTGTCTCTGTTTGTCTCTTGTTTGTAGCTAGTACCATAGTTACAGCACAACAAAACTTGAAAAAAAAAACCACATCGTGAACCTGCTTAAAAAACCCAGTTCAACACAGATCAACTGGGTTCTGGAATTTATTCTGGGGTTACTTCCAAAGTGTATTGCACAAGGATTTTACCAAGGGTACCTTCCCACCAAATTTGAAGAAAATCAGCTCGAACGTTTAGGATATATTAACAATATTAAATTTCACACGAACACACACTCACGCACACATCGACACGTTTTACCCCTCCCGCAGTATTGAACTTCCATCAAGGAGACCAAACTCACTCAAAGTTTCGGGTGTAACTGCAGAGTCAAAGGGCCATGCCCCCTTGGTAGCAAGTGATTGACACCTGTCATTCTTTAAAAGGTAGAAGTAACTAGTAAAAACATCACACAAACCTACATGGGTGGTTCCGTTGATCCCTTCAAAGACGAAGTAGAACAACCACAAAAACCATCAATAAGACAGAGCTATCTCAGCACATCTGGGCCAATCGTTGGCAAATACTGGCTCAATCAAACACAAAAAGGTGCATCAGGCTTATATATATATATATATATATATCCTATATATATATATCCTATTTGGATCCTTTTGTTGGTAGTACATTGTTTGGGTATGTTGAACTTTCTTATTCTCGTTATATATATATATATAAATATATATATATATATAATAAGTAAAATAGACCACAAAGATGACAACAGAATAGCGTATATTTCGGACACTCCTGTGTCCTTCTTCAGCGCAAAATGTGAAGTGAAGGTTAATTTACAAATAACAGACACAGCAATGAGGTTAAACCCGTTGGCGAGGGTGATAAATCACAGAGGGGAAATTGCTTAAGATGCCCAGGTCCTTGTTTAGGCCACGGGTGTGTGTGGACAGTTTTATTACCCACTTGCTTTCAGATTTGAGTCTTTGAGTGACAGACGGGTAATTAGAGCCGAGCAGAATCTATCTAAAATTAGATAAAGAGTGTTACCAACAGTAAGAAGCCTGGAGGATGTAAGGAGAGATTTGAGGTTGGGGGGTTGCCTTCTCGCAGTTAAAGGGGGATCTTCAAAAAGTTCCGAAACGGACTTGTCTGTCCGAAGAATACTAAAATCTGAACGTATACATTTATGTAGGCCCTCCGTTTTAGGGGAATAGTCAAAGACAAGTGGAATACGTGAATTTTCAACTTTAGGTTTGTAACATAACAATTTATCCCTGCGGTAAACGGAAGCTTTTCTTATTCCCTCTTTGATAACGGGTAGAGAGTAGTCATTATATATATATATATATATATATATGTTATTATTATTATTATTATTATTATTATTATTATTATTATTATTATTATTATTATTATTATTATTATTATTATTATTATTATTATTATTATTATTATTATTATTATTATTATTATTATTATTATTATTATTATTATTATTATTATTATTATTATTATTATATTATTATTATTATTATTATTATTATTATTATTATTATTATTATTATTATTATTATTATTATTATTATTATTATTATTATTATTATTATTATTATTATTATTATTATTATTATTATTATTATTATTATTATTATTATCAGCATGGATTATGACTTAAGGCGACACTTCGTGCTAATTCAACGACATTAAGGCGACACCTGGAATTAAGGCGACACATAACTGTCGCCTTAAAAGAATAGGTACCATTTAGAAAAATAATTTTAGTGTCGCAAATAGGCTTAAATTGTTCATTTTGGTCTAATAAGTATGTCTACCAAATTTGGTTAGGGTGGGGTTAGGGGTAGGGTTAGGGTTAGGGTTAGAAAATTTGAATTTTTAGTGTACAAGTCAATGTAACTGTCGCCCTAAGGTAGTATCCACGCTTATTATTATTATTATTATTATTATTATTATTATTAATTATTATTATTATTATTATTATTATTATTATTATTATTATTATTATTATTATTATTATTATTATTATTATTATTATTATTATTATAATTATTATTATTATTATTATTATTATTATTATTATTATTATTATTATTATTATTATTATTATTATTATTATTATTATTATTATTATTATTATTATTATTATTATTATTATTATTATTATTATTATTATTATTATCCGCATGGATTATGCCTTAAGGCGACACTTCGTGCTAATTCAACAACATTAAGTCGACACCTGGAATTAAGGCGACACATAACTGTCGCCTTAAAGGAATAGGTACCATTTAGAAAAATAATTTTATTGTCGCAAATAGGCTTAAATTGTTCCTTTTGGTCTAATAAGTATGTCTACTAAATTTGGTTAGGGTGGGGTTAGGGGTAGGGTTAGGGTTAGGGTTAGAAAATTTGAATTTTTAGTGTGCAAGTCAATGTAACTGTCGCCCTAAGTCAGTATCCACGCTTATTATTATTATTATCCGCATGGATAATGACTTAAGGCGACACTTCGTGCTAATTCAACAACATTAAGGCGACACCTGGAATTAAGGCGACACATAACTGTCGCCTTAAAGGAATAGGTACCATTTAGAAAAATAATTTTATTGTCGCAAATAGGCTTAAATTGTTCATTTTGGTCTAATAAGTATGTCTACCAAATTTGGTTAGGGTGGGGTTAGGGGTAGGGTTAGGGTTAGGGTTAGAAAATTTGAATTTTTAGTGTGCAAGTCAATGTAACTGTCGCCCTAAGTTAGTATCCACGCTTATTATTAATTATTATTATTATTATTATTATTATTATTATTATTATTATTATTATTATTATTATTATTATTATTATTATTATTATTATTATTATTATTATTATTATTATTATTATTATTATTATTATTATTATTATTATTATTATTATTATTATTATTATTATTATTATTATTATTATTATTATTATTATTATTATTATTATTATTATTATTATTATTATTATTATTATTATTATTATTATTATTATTATTATTATTATTATTATTATTATTATTATTATTATTATTATTATTATTATTATTATTTTTATTATTATTATTATTATTATTATTATTATTATTATATTATTATTATTATTATTATTATTATTATTATTATTATTATTATTATTATTATTATTATTATTATTATTATTATTATTATTATTATTATTATTATTATTATTATTATTATTATTATTATTATTATTATTATTATTATTATTATTATTATTATTATTATTATTATTATTATTATTATTATATTTCTTTAATATATATTACTATATGATTATATTTCATAATATCACCTGTGATTCAGTTGGACTGGTTTATCTTATTAACTGCTTGGATTGTAAGAAACAGTATGTAGGAGAAACAGGGGGGGGGGGAACTGAGGATTAGACATCGGGGGCATAGACAAGAAATACGTAAAGCCAATACACCTCTTGGGAAACATTTTCAATCTTTTAAGAACTTTGAGCTCATAGGAATTGAAAAGTTAGTTAACAATAGTAAGTGAGTTCGGGAAGAAGTTGAGCTTAAGTGGATTTATAGCCTTAACACGTTCGCTCCTGTGGGCATGAATGTAAAAGAAGTCAGTCACGACATTTGAGTTATTCTTATCCGTTTTCCACCTGGTTTTACTGTTTGTATGTTTTCTTAGTGTCAGTCTACTTTTGTACGTGAACAAGAAAAGTTTACCTTTTCGAAATGTTGTAGATGTTTGAGTATGCTCACTTGCCTTTTTAACTTTTAACCAGTTTTTCTATCTTATTGCATGGAAGATTTTAATGATCCGTTTCCTAACGTGTTTTAATAAACTTTTATGGATCGTTCTTAATATGTCGAGTGTCTTGTGGCTTCTTATTTTCATCTCTCTCTCTCTCTCTCTCTCTCTCTCTCTCTCTCTCTCTCTCTCTCTCTCTCTCTCTCTCTCTCTCTATATATATATATATATATATATATATATATATATATATATATATATATATATATACACATGTATCGTCGCCATTCATGCTTGGCCCTACATGGTTAAATAGTCTGATTTTAAAGTGATGTCCCATATGAAAACGGAGGACGAAAAGGGTGTAGTAAAGCGTATTACTGATAAGATTTGAACAGCACAAAATCTACACAATGCATTTCGAAATTTTCTATCCCCTTTGGACGTTCTCTAGAGAAAAATGTCATCAAAATGAGTAACAAACTAAACTTAGGAAGGAATAGATGATATGACATGTATTGCACAGGGACTGTTAGGTAACAACAAACTAAAGAGAGAATTAAAGTTTTTGGTTAAAGGTGTACTGATGTAGAAGACTAAGGTCCTTGTTAAGTCCAGTCATGTGTGATTAAAGCTTCATTGTATGAAGTTAGTTACACGTATGGTGTTCTGTTGAAATAAAGTTGCTAATGAAAGTTTCTTCAAGATTCTTAATGAAATGATGGAGACAGATTAAATCGCTGGCTGCACATAGTATATTCTATGTTCATAAGCAGTGGCGTACACTAACAGGGTAGGAGTCATTCACCCGGATGTAAGCTAAGAACAGGTTGTACGCAACAGTTCAAAATAACAGAATACGAAAGAAAATACAAAAATTGGATGTTAGACACATGCTTAGTTCTGAACCACATACCATTCGCCTAAAATAAAGGAAATGAGATATAGCAGCAAACTGACCTAATCAAATCGACACTTTTTTACTTGAACCTAGTCAAAGCATAAGGAGTATTCACTATTAATGAAATGTTTAAGGATACAATTGTATAATCAAGGAGGTTCTACCTCCTTGGTATAATTTTAGTTCTTGCTTAGAACAGAAGTATTTTCATCTGCACTTTCAGAAGTCTCTCATACTGCCCTTTTTTGGCTACTATGGACGCCCATCCCTGAACAGGCAAAAAAGCATCGATCCTCCAGTTTTCCAACTACTACAAGGACGCCACTGTTCAAGTAAATGCGTCTTTGTAAAAAGCCTCCATAATCAGCCGAATAAAACTTTTTTAAATACTTACCGTTTGTATATTTTCTGTTAGAAAAGTCTGATGTTCTACGCTGTTGTAATACAAGTGTCAATGCAGTGTTGAACTACTTATATTGTGAATCTGCTTGGGGGTACGCGATTCAGATGTTACATGCATTTTATTGCAAGGTGGTCTGTCTCGTGATTGTTTCTTGTAGGGAAATATCCGGTCTATTCCCTTTAATGGTGGCGCCATATATGTTTATTAAAATACATCTAAATCTAAGTCGTTTGAATAGATTTTCGAGTACCAGTTCACCGCCTCCTTTATATAAGGCCTAGTTGACAAAAATACTTACAAGACAGTTTGGGCGATATTTCAAAGATTCTTTTTAACGGAACTTATCTTCTTTCATCTACCTAACATTGAGTTTACAGAAGAAAATACGAGAGCTGTCCAGATTACATTTCTGAAAACACTTCTTTTTCGTTCTACAATATTGTGTCTTTATTCCAGAAAGTGCGGCTTTACGCAGGACAGTTCAGTTTTTCACAGTTCGTGCAACTGTCCATAGCGTTTAAAGCCAAATCATGCAAAGATTCTTTCAGTCAGGTTTCTCTACTACTTGTGTTTCACATGCAAGCTTGAAATTGAGGTCATTATTCCGGACAATGATGGAGAGGAGAACGAACTTGATCGTCACTTTTGGTTGACATTTGTCTGTAAAACAGACGTCACAATTATTCCATTGGCCAGAGGCACATTATGGCAGCGCTCCAAACCATTCAGACCCAATATTGCTTGAAAACCTTGTGGTTCCCTGAACAGGAAATCAACTATTAACAGAATATATCTTGGGTGTCACTTATTCAAAATGGCTATCCGAAAATGGAGGCAAAATTATGGATATCGTTTTGTAAAACAAAGAAAATAATCCTTAAAATAGTTTTAATACAACTTCTCTTAACGTTTGTTCATATTTTACCATGAATATTCCATAAAAATTTTTGAAATATTCGTTTAAGGTCTACGTGGACCAAGATGTCGGAAAAACAAAATGGTCGCCAAAAATAAATGAAATATGTTATAAAACAGTCTTGAGCTAACGAATTTAAAATCCACCTTTGATTATAGAAAGTAAATTACTTTACTACGAATGAGGATTGTAGTGTTTTGTATTTTTTATTTTAAGTTTTTTCTCCCAAAGTACCCCATGAAATTATTTTAAGCAACGTAACCAGCTTCCCCTTTCTCATGGTTTCAAGGGTAATCTGAGAATCACTAAATTCTGGTTGCAAGTCGTGAATTCCTATTTCGAAAGGGGCATCCAGAGAATGTTTCAATATCAAAACAACAGTCTGCTTTTCTTATGAGAAAAGTTGGGGGCACGACGAGGCCTCTTTGCTCCCATTTCCGACGCGACTGCCAACGACCTCAACCTAAGGGCAAACGCCAAACGGACTACTTTTAAATGGAGTTAAATGCTCCGAAGGAAAATCAGACCTCGGCATGAAGAGTCCGTCATGCGTGTCTCCTTAATTCTGGTTACTCAGAACGTGCACTCTGAAATTTCCTGCCGAAAGACAATAACCCATGTCCGGTTCGTTCATTCTGCCAGTGCAAGCAGTGCCGAGTGATGATGGACGGTCCTGATCGGTGTCTTGCTCTGCAGGGCGGAGGCACAAGTAATGACCTTACATGTACTATTGCTAGTACACTGTGCTTACAAGATTTAAATAATATGACCCCTCATCACCTCAAATGACGTTTGGCCTTCACCAAAGTAACCCTTGTTCAACTTAATGTGCAGGATCGTAATGTTAAGTTACCCTTCTCGAGATATGATGTATACTAGATGTTCACAATTTGACTTCCGGTGAGCTAAGGAACCTTTGACTTTCACAGTAAACAATATAGGTCATTGATCTTTATAACAGGTTTGAGATCTTTCAAGGTAGCTTTCCTTGAAATATCGCATTTTCTTTTTTTTACTTGTTGACTACCCCGGGTGACCTTTTACCTCAATGCAAACAAGAGGTTTCTAGAGCTCAATGTGGAGCATCCACATAGTAACTGTAACATCCATCAAGGTTACCCTTTATGACTTATCGTGTGTACGAGGTTCCAAGTATTTGACTCCTTGTGATTCCCCCATAGCAGGCGCGGATCCGGGGGGGCCTGGGGGCCCGGGCCCCCCCCCCCCCCTCGCCACGAAAAAAAAACGAAAGGAGAAAAAAAAAGAAGAAAAAGAAAAAAAGAAAAGAAGAAATAAAAATTAAAAGCAAAAAATAAATAAAAGTGTCTAAGAACGTATTCAAAGTATATGTTTCTTTAGGGGTTGGGTGGAGCTATCGCTGGATTATCTCTTTATATATCTTTCAAAGTGGTTGGCGACGAAAGGAGCGCTACACTGTTCGAAAACAGGTGAATAGCTGAGTAATGATCCTTGACTTAAGATCTAAATAAGTAAACACCGTGTCATATGTAGTAAGGGCTCGGCTAGCTGCACTGAAATTTAGTAACAATTTTGTGTAAAAGAGTGAATTTTTTTGTAATCTAGAGGGATTGAGACGCAAAGTTTTCGCCATACAGATCTTACAGAATGAATGCAGAAGACAAGCTGTCAGGTGACGTACTATTGTGCACAGTAGTACCAGCTGTTGCAGGCAAAGTAGCGGCGTGTATACCCTATTCGATTTCGAAACTGTCTGAAAAGTTTTAAAATGAACTCAAAAGGCTTTTAAGCTACAGACAGTGGCGTCGGCACAGTGGGCAATGGGTGACGTGTGTCCCCCTCCCCCATCGATTCTTGAAAATTTTTAAAATGGTCCCAAAAGTCGTTTAAGCTTCAGATTTCTGTGGAGGGTGTAGGGTTAGATGTATTATTGATGACTGCTTTATTTTTTCTAACCATTTTCTTTCACAAACTGTTCTCAAACTATGATAAGTTTTGGAAATTCTTGACAAATTCCAAATTTTCGCACGCTCCGCTAGCGTCAAGCCTTGTGTCGGAGTTGTCCTTATTATCAATAGCTTTCAGTAACTACTCACGGGGGAACAAAGGAGCAAAAGTGCTTTTTAAGAATTCTCAGTCAGAAGATTCGTTTCTGTATAGCAAAGGTTGGTGGGAAAGTGACAGTGTCCGATGCAGGTTCTGAAATGCAGGTTTTGTCATGGACTAGTATTTTATTCAAAATTTCGGCGCGCTTCGCGCGCATACGACAGGGTTTATACTCGATTTTATGTACCATTGACAAAGCTATGGCGCAAGAAATTATTCCAATGCAACATTTTTCTAAAAACTACATCTCCTTCTCTGTAGGGCTCTCATCATTATGGGATCTTTGACTAATCTAGTCTAACGCATGATTTGAAAGATTGTAAGTACGTAATTGTCGTTGCTTATTTTCCAAACATTTTACCGCGACGTTTAATAATGACGAAAATCTTTTTTGAAACGAATTTTGCCTGTCCACCATCCCTCTTGCTTTACCTAAAAAGAAGGTGATATATCATATCTCCTCCCATATGGATGTCGGGTAGTGAGAATCCCGTTGGTCCCTCTTTTGTGTACTGTAACTAATTTAGAGCTCCCGGGAGGCTCTATACTGTTCTCTGTTAACCTTGGATATCCTTTTAAAATGTAAAGGAAAAATTTTATTATAGTCCAAGAATGTTTCTGTGGACTCCAGGCAGGTATAATTGCGTGTACAATTTTCCCATGGGCGTGGATCATGCGGGACGGGGGACGCGTCCCCCTCACTTTTTTGGAAGGGGGGACATCGTCAAAAAGTTCCCCTCACTTTTTCAAAAAAATGATGGAACAGACTGCAATTATGCCTAGGAAAACGAAATTTTTAGAAGAAAAATAACCTAAAATCGTACACTTTTGTTGCACCAAATCGCATCTGAGGGCATTCAGTTCTAGAAAAATTTCTCTTAGACCCCTCCCCCATGCCGAAGATCACAAAACTTATTGCCTCCCCGTGACGCAAATTCTGGCTACCACCAACTACTTCTTCCACGCCACCAGGACGGCGATTCACAAATGTGAAAAAGCCCCCCCCCCCCACACACACACTTTTGGAGATGGATCCACGCCCATGATTTTTCCTGGGACTTAAGGAGGTTTGAAGACAATATGTTTACTGTCTCTTACTCCCCTTTTTCACCAGAACAAAAGTTAGAATTCACTAAATTGTGGACATTTTCTAAACACAAAATCACTTTAGAATGACACAAAGATACCACCATTTTGCATATAGGCCCAATAAAATTAACAAAAATTTCTCAAAGGGGAGGGTAAATCCCCTTCCTGGGATTGCACTCTCATGTACTAATAAGAAAAGGCTCTCCCACTCTTGTATATAGCATATACAAAATCCCACTGCCTAAAAAGGCACGGTTTAGCAGTTATCTGCGGTTCCTCCAATCACCAACTCCCGCCGGCACCATCGGTCATAGATTTCTGAAGGGTATACTCTTCAGAAGTCCATAAATATGTGATATATCATCTCTCCTCCCATATGGATGTAAGGTTGTGAGAGTCCTGTTGGTCCCCCTTCTCAGTGTACAATTAATGCAGAGTCTCTATACCGAAAATTTTCGGCGCGCTTCACGCGCAATTGTTTACGCTTGTGGAGAGAGGTACGTTTTTATTGAGTGATGGATTTATTTTCATCACTTTTTACCAAAAGTCGTTTAAAATCTTTCACGATTTTAGCAAAGTATTCTCAATATTTCTTGATTTTCGCTTGATCTGCGCACTTTTAGCCTTGAATTTCTCCTTTTACAATCAATAAGGTGCCAAACGTATTCGCATTACTCATCGGTGGGGTTCTACCATAAGCCAATTATTCGTGTGCATAAACGTGATTTCAGAGGAGCCAGCATTGTAAGGATGTGAAGCAATTGATATTCATTTTTTCACCCTCCTCTTCTTATGAGAACTGAAAACTTAGTATCGAACCCACCTTCTAATTGATCACAAAAGGGAATTAACACCTTTAGTCATAGCAATGGTTTTAAATGTAAATTCAAATTTTCGGCGCTCTTCGCGCGCAATTGTTTCACCTGACTTCCTAAACCCGAACACCGTACAACGAAAATAAAACACTCATTATGGCAAAAATCATTTCAAGGTACCTGCACGGGCTCATAATGTTGGCGTGTAAGTTTTAAGATAACTAAGATTCTCCGGAACTTCTGCAGGTACATACAGTAACTTATACTGAGCCATACACATCAAATTCCATGCAACATGAAAAGGTATAACATCTCAATGACATAAGAACTGGAGCCGATTTCTGTGCTCTTAAAAATGCAATATTGCGAGAGCTTCCGGGGGTTTCGCCCCCTGGACCCCCACCGGGGCTCCGCCCCTGGACCCCGCCAGGGGCCCTAACGCGGGCCCCTGGACCCCACGCCTAGGGACTCGCGCTTCGCGCTCGTGGTGCACCTTCGGTGCACATGAGATTTTCCATCTTGGCCCCCCCCCCCTCGAAATTTCTGGATCAGCGCCTGCCCCATAGGACCTCTGAACACCTAAACCAACAGGGATCTTGTACTTATTGCGGCATATATACAAGCTGAGCATGCGATCCTTCCCTGTCATCCTTCTTGATCTTGTTTCCAGCATTTTACAAGTGTTTCGTAGTTTCGCCTTTGGTGATCTGAAAAGACCTTTGACCTCCATGGTTACCTCTAGATATGAAAATTCTTTCTAGCAAGAACGAACAGTGTTCATGATAATAATTTTGATATATCATCTTTACGAGTTTTTGGCTTCTGATCTCTAGCCACCTCAGATGACTCCGACTGTCAACAAAACAATAGGAGATTCTCCCGTTTGGGGGAAAACCAAAATTCCCCCGAACGGGGAAAAACTTATGCAATACCTTGTATAGGCTTGCCAGCCTAACAAGAATAATGTTAAGCAAGAATAAAAAACACTCAAAAACTCAAAAACGGCGTGGTGAACCACCGATTAGGACGTGGCTTTTCTGTAGCTATGACAATAAACCTTCCGAATATACATTTAATTCCATAACATTAGACCGACAATTTTTGCAAGGGGGTTCCAAAACCCATTCGCCACTGACAATGTACACAAAGAACACGTGGGATTGTGGGTAAAATAGACAAAATGGCGTCGCCCATGACCAAGTTTTCTCCCGATCGGGAGAAAAGTAGATTCTCCCGAATGGGGGAATCTCCCGAACTGATAAATATATCTATGTAATAAGTGTGAAAACTATCTATCATCACTATCTTGAGATCGTGTTAACAAGCTGAACGTCAAATTAAACACACGCAAACGCACAAATATACACATAGCCTATATCATAAACACTTTAGATGCCTTATGTTTTCGGCAAAAAATAAAAAAGAACAAATCGTGCTACAAAGGTAATCAGTACCTACTTTTTTGCCCGAATTCGCAGAACTAAAAAGAGCAAGTTTACTTCATACTTTTTCTGTAGGAAACGCATTTTCTTTCGCCAAATTAAGCAAGTGCGTAGACATGCGTGCTTTAAAACAATAACAAATCTACTGTACACTGTTCCTAAGTTCAAACATAAAATATCATGTCAATGTAACCTTGGTAATGAAAAATATCTTATGATCAGCACAGTAGCGTAGCTGGGGGAGAGTTGCCCGGGCGCCACCGGGGGGGGGGGGGCAAATCGAGATCACTTAAAAAATGTTGGAACTACCATTTGCCATGAGCATGATATTGATATAGCAATTTCATTTTTTAATAAAATAATAGTTACGATATTGCTAGTGTTTCTCCTTTTTAAATGTGGTAAATAGGACTTGGAAGTGCCATTTCCAGCGATCTGGGAAGCATTTTGGGCTTAAATTTTCTTGCGCTCGGCGCCAACCCATGGTGGCGCGGAGCGCTGAGAGTCTGTCTATGCCCCCCCCCCTTGACAAATTCCTTGCTACGCCTTTGTCAACACTGTGTGAAAAGTAGCATCTAAACTCTTTTTGGGAGTAAAATATTTCCCATGAAAAAAGTTTGACCCCCTAAAAATTTTGCCCCCCTGAATTTTTTTCTGCTGACGTCCATGGACGTTTGTTCTATTTAAGATCTTGAGTTGTGTAAGTATTCATAAGATTACCCACCCGGAAGATGGGGGTAAGAGAGCCAATTTCGTTTCTTGCCCCGGGCGCCACAAACCCTAGCTACGCCACTGGATCAGCAAATGTGTCATTGTTTGCACGTTTACATTAACCATGGCTCCACAAACAACGATTTTGAAAATGAACCATTTTTGCAACTTTGACTGATCCCGTTTGGCAGTCTTCACATTAGTTGTTCCCAGATCCAACACTATGAAAATCCACTGAATTTCTAAGGTAGAAATTTCCAGTAAAGAATACATTTTGTCACAAATCTACCCATCTTCAACGTGTTGTGCTGATTTTTCATTTACCACCACAAAGACATTTCCTAGCTAGACCAGACAAGAAATAAGTTAGAATATCCCTACCCCCTTCCTGGCAGTCAAAAAAAAAAAAAATGAAAGGAAAAGGCATGGAAGGAAAGTGCAGAAAAGAAAGGAGTGGAAAATTAACAATGTTTTCTGAAACGTTGTTAATCCTTCAATGTTTTAGAGGTTAGGTGGAGCCCCCACTTTAAATCATCTCTATTTGAAACGCATTAACAGAGTTTGGCGACGAGACAAGGGGATACAACGTGTAACAAGCAGTTACGGCATAAAAAATTTGACCGCCTAAAGATCTATGGACGTGGATGAAAATAATGATGTATGGGTGGGGACACGGCTCGATGAACTGACATGTAGAAACAAACTTTTGACAGACGTCAGGCCTTAAGCGAGGCTAATATTGAGACGGCCCACCGTGCCGACTATTCCCTCCCTAGTTAGCGAACTGACTGTCAAAATGTTTATTTGCGACACGCAGTGACGCAGAGGGAGAGTGTATTCCTAACGATTCCCCACTGAGATTTAAAATGATCCAAAAGACGTTTTGAGTAAAGATTTATTTTACAAATCTTTCGCCAAGTACCTAATTTTCGGGCACGGGGGGGGGGGGGCGGCTTTCATCCTCAGTTCTATTGGTTTTCATTTCTCTCTGTAATGCCTTCTTGAACGTTTTCGTTTCATTCAACAGTCAATGAGTTACATTTACGTCCATCCATGCAGGCAGGCATGCATACACAAGAACAGAACTTTTAGCCTGTAACATGTAATATTTGACGCCTAATACCACTTCAAAAAAAAAAAAAAAAAGTATTTTAAAAATGGTCTAAAATGTCAGAAAATGCATCAAATTGCAACACAGACAATTTAGAAACGATTTTGGGGGGCCTTAGTCCCTAGAGACTTGCGCTCATCTTTTAACTCAGACGTCGCCATTATCCGAAATATAATGAAGTGTTCTTCCTTTGTAATAAGTCGATCCCGAAATGGCCCATCTGCAAGATAGGTGGGAGATCTCAAGTAACGAGGGAATTAATCACTTTACCCCAATGCACACCCACAATGAGCAAGGGGGCCCTTTAATGTGACAAAATGGAGTATGTATTAGTAGTGTTTGTATAACACCTTATTAATTTCTCTACATTTGACTGGAGGATTGGTGGTCACAGGCTATGAGTGATTCGGCACTATCATCACGGTCGTGTGTTATCCATCAGCAATAGTCTAGTATAACACCCGGTCGTGTGTTATAGCCTACTAGTATAACACAAGGTGGTGACCGGCGCTCAGCCCCTGGACCCCGCAAAGGCAACAACGCGATCTTCTGGACTAAACGGGTCAAACCTTGTGCTTCGCGGTCATTGGGTTCCTTGGGTGCATTTGGAATTCTCCATCTTGACGACCCCACTCTTCTCCCGAAAATTCCCGTATCCTCGCTTCAGCCAGGCTGGGAACATTCGCCACACTATCGTTTCTCTTCTTTAAATGGACAGAATCGCTTGTCTTTAGTGCAGGAAGGAAAAGCAATTACAAGCATTTGGTAGATTTATTCTTTTTTGACCTTTGACTCGATCACAGTTGCTGTGCGTATTCAACACTTTGAACTGGTACATTGAAGAGTAAGTGTACTAGTTGCGAATCAACGTCTTCCACATTAGTGCTTACCTTACCAAAGTATTTCTGTATCAGTGAGTAACAGTGAATGGGCAAGGACCACGTTTCGTGGTGAGGGGGTAAGCTGTGCTTTGTTTTATCATCCATCAGTCTTCAATGTGAATATAAGTATATTACTTAAACAATTTTGTTTTTATTTTAAGGCTAATGCTGACGACAGTGTTAAAACTAGAGTCGATTTCGGTAGTTTCACAAACAACAAATGGCGTGTCTGCAAGTTTACTTATAAACAAGTGTTTGAAGCTATAAGAACGCCATTTTAACGTTTTTGTTTCACTCACTATACTATTAACTCAAATATTAACTGATAGTTTTTACTTGGAATGGGCTGATTAGCAGGATCCGTTTTCATCTCCAAACTTACTTATCGTAAATACAGTTACAGAAGACCATTCCCTTGTGCTTTGAGTATTCTTATTAGTCGGGTATATATAGGACTCTACAAAAACTCCTGCAAGTAAGTGTTATGCAGTTTAGTATTAGTTGAGGAAGATAATGTACCCAGGAAAAAATCCACCAAAATTCACCTATGGAAAGGCTTTTTCCTTCTTTATGTCAAAAAGGTGTACGTAATGTAGGTTTTATTAGAAAACTTATGCGTAAAAACGTTTCTATGACTATCTTGGGCCAAATGTTTTACGTTACCTTGCAAAAACCACAATTATGACGTCGATGACAACTTTCCAATGAAGGTTTGAATGCCTTCATATAATGGCTTTATTTTAAAAACTGCAGAATAGAGACTCAGAACTTGTACACTTTAGAGTGTTTATGTAAAATTGAATGACCCTTGTAACATTTGTAGTGCTGAAGCATAGGGTGTTCAGAAGTTAAAGACCTCAAAAGAATTGCACAATACCACAATCTCAGGTAGAAAGGTGTAAGCGCCATTTCGTGGTATTTTGAAAGCTAACATCTTTTCACAGGAATTAGATCAATGACTGAAACATCGTACGTTGAATGAGGTATAGCTATATAAATAGAATTCGTAGAATTCGATGTCGAAGCTGCATTACTTATGTCATTTTTGAAATCATGGGCATTTGAAAATGTAATATTTTACTTTAAAATGAACTTTTCTCAAATTTTATGAATTTGCGGGCCCTTTACTAATTGTTAGATGGCCCTCATAATTAAGGTAATTTTAACATTATTTCGGCATGTCCATAGGCGAGAGGAAGCATATTCATTCAATGCCTCTAATTATTAAGTGCTTAGGTCCAAAACTGGTTGCTGCAAAATATTTCAAGGTGACGCCTTCAGTGACAAAAGGACATGGGAAGGGCAAAAGTCTACTAAAACTGTCCTGAACATGACCTTTAAAGTTAACCTATTCCTTATGAAACCAAGTATTTCAACTATTGAAGTCATAATTATAGCAGTTGACTTCCAACTTTGAAACGACGTTCAGATACCAAACTATGTGTTTAGATCGTTGTATTCCGACTTAAAATATACAATTGATATCGATATAACTGGTTACAGATTTCATATTTTTTAATTGTTGTAGTCTATTTTTAAGGTTTAATCCTTTAAAGTTCACTCGTAGTGTTACTAATTTTTTTTAAGCAATACGGTACTTGTTACTTAAATCCCATTACTAAGACTATTTGGCTGATATTGTTTTACATTTAGAGCCATTATTTGGACTTTTCATTTCATTTAAGTGACATTGTTATCAGAAAAATGTTCACTTAAAAATCACTTCTTTGACTTGTCAAAGTACATTTCAGCATTTAAAGTCAAAACGTCTGCTTTTTATTTCCAAACAAAATAATGAGAGTCAAACTAATGAAAAAAATGGGAATAAAAAATTTATGTGACTGAAACTTAATATTTCATTTCGAAGTCAACATTATAAGGTCAGAAGTCCTTATAATGGAATAAAGAGGCATATACATGTGACCCCAATAGTCCAAATAATGAAATTAATGGTCAAGCAATACGATTTAGGTCAAAAGCTTGACTTTTCAAGTCAAATTTTTAACAGTCATGGTTAGATTTTAGGTCTCGTCTTGCACTCCATAAGTAATTGTATCACAAGACTAACTTTTTAAGTTTTTAGATCAGAATAATGAGAATCAAGGTTACAAGTTGGAATGTGAAAGTAAAAATTGTAAGACAACTGTCAAGATATTGAAAATGTAAGTCAAAACTGTAAACCTTATAGGCAAATTTATGATATTAGAAGTAAAAAATGTTTTTTAAGGCAATACTTGGCCAAAAAATCGACATACGACATTTTGAGCTTTCCTTCCCATAAACCTATGCTACCTATAGTGAAACCTATGTTGAACTCCACCTACTTAATTGCTGAAAACGTAAGGTGCATGATCTTCCTCATGCTTACAGACCTACTGTATATTAACCTACAGTAGTAAAAGGGGGCTATATTAGTATTATGATGTGGGCCTTCTGACATTTGGTCTAGGTCCATGTACCGGGATGAGAAACTTAGAAAAACATCTTTCAGAAGTGAAAACTTGCAATTTCAAAGACCCATATATTCACACTTGAGTCAATTACTGCAGGTTTGATACAAATGTCTGCTCATGCCGTAGTAAGCCACTTCACATTTGAATTTTTAGCTACGTATCTTATTCCTGTAAAATGATTTCATCCTATAAAATAACTAAATACGGAACAAAAAGCTTTCATAATGAAAGTGAATTCGCATACTATACTCCCTGGACTTCGGCTTGAACAGTATGTCACTGCTATCATCCAGTTTTACAAACATTATGGACCTGTTTTTAGGTCAAAATCTGCAGCTGTAGTGTATTCCTGCGTTATGCTGGCCTTGTACGTAAGGGAGCGTGTTATACAATTTGGACCTCATTTGACAGTAAACGGCCTTTAAATCATATTTTGACCTGCAACTGATGTGCCCTCTTTTTATCCAATTTGATTCTACGTGATACTAACTCCAGCTTGATGGCAAACTTGATTATAGCTTATACTTAAAATCTTATTTGTTAGTTATCTCGTGGTTAAAAATCCAGAAGTGCCAAAGTACAGAGCATTCATCATATTCTGAAACTAGACATCCATTTGTGTCATTTTCAGTAAAACTTTTGCACTGATACCCTACTTCACGTTTATGATTTAACCTCAGCAAGTTTCACCCTACTAAATGAGCCATCGTTTGGTCACTTGCTTCTAGTGGCCCACCAAGAATGGGGGGATAGTGCAGCTCACTTACCACCCTAAGCTTCCGTTCCTGCACAAAGATAAAAGTTCACAGGAGCAATGTGCCAAAATATTTCCCTCAAATGCTGCTTTTCTGCTGTTTAAAAACGAACCTGAACAAATAGGTCGTAAGCAAAACCCAGTACTTTTAGGTCCAGTTACCAAAAACAATTCCTATCATGCATTATTAGCTAAATGTTACATCCTACTTATCTTGCAAGCTAAATGCCATAACATAAGAAGACTAAGTTTACTTCTTACATTTTCTGTAGGGAAGGCAATGGGGTCTGATCCTAATTTTCACGATCGTGTATAATCATAAGTGATTTTGGACAGCCACAGGTCAACTATACTACTGGTTCTAAATTCAAATGTAATAACATTTAGTCAATCGAACATGAATGGAACAAATTTCTTGTGATCAGCAAAATGTGCAATTTGTATAGACCTGCATATTAATATGTCCACCATGACATCAGCAATGTTGCAAATGATTCATTACAATCAATTTTCTTGAACAGACTTTGACAGACTTTTGATATAATTGGAGGAGGTTTCTACGAGCAAACCGTGAAGGACAGAGAGTTAGCCAAGGTTTCGTCAAATGTGGCACTAGTTTGTCGGGACTCAAGAAGTTTATTCGACTGTCAATGTGTTGCTCTCAAGTCCAAGGCCGCCAAAACTAATTGAAATCCTTGCAACATAAATTGAGAGGGTGGGGACTTGGTGGGTACATTTTGTCTCAAATCCACCCAACTATAGGTACGGGACTACCTCAGTTACGTACAGCGTGGAAGTAGCAAAAAGGGAACCTACCACTACAGCCTACTATCCAGACTCACAATAACATCACCATCAATTGCCCATAGTAGGTGTTGAAATGGCACTGGCAAATATTTAGCCACTGTACTCTAGGAAAAATACCGTGTAATCACCGTCTTAATTCAGGGCCTCTTGGGAGGGGGATTGAAGCCCCAAATAATTTTCAGTAAGAAGATGTTTTGTCTTAAAGCGTCAAAAATAGTGGCCCGGTCTAAGAAAGTGCCGAAACTCAGGAGTTGAGCCACCAATCTTAGAACGTTCTTGATGCCTGGTACTGCGGTTGTAGATCTTCACTATTAAATGTGACTGCATCATGTAGGTTTTTCACTGCTAATTTGATTGTAAATGGATGCGACCAAACCGGTGAGCAGCTTAACCCAGTGTCTGTTAATTTGTATTGTTCGATGCCATGATGCTCGGTGGTTTTCCTTTGTATGTGTTGCCATGCCTGCACGTGGAGACGGGCTCTGTCCTTTTGTTTAGGCTGTTTTCTCTGGATCGGATTACTTCTAGCTTCTCTTCGATGCATAGGTTGTAGAGGTCCGATTGTCGTTTGCCCCTTTTTGAATTTCTTAATATGTCCCATCTTATTGCATAGTCTCTGTTTTTTGCTTTCAAGAGCCGAAATGTCTTCAAACCCCCATACTTCACAACCGCATATAAGCACGGGTAAAACAACTTGATCAAAAAGCTGGAGTTGTAAATCTATTGGTAGATTTAAATTATAGAATTTAGAGAGAAGTCTGTAAAGAGCACCTCGTGCTTGATTAATTTGCTTAGCTTTTGCTTTTTTTTTAAACTTGTTATTAAAATTGAAAATAGTTCCTAAATAAGTATAGCCATCCACTACATCAACTTTGTCTTTGCCGAAATAACAAACTGGTGTTCTTCTCACTTCTCCTCTGGAAAATATAACAACAGAAAAAATCACAATAATGTTTCACTGAAGTTAAAGCAGTCTGTAAATCATTTTCATTTTCGGCCAAAACAACTGTGTAGTCAGCATACAGTAAACAAAAAGTCCTCAAATAGACTTCAATATCTTCATTCCTTAAATGACCATGTATACGACCGTGTTTAACCCCATTATTTCTAACAAAAGATTTGCATTTATGTAGAGACTTAAGATTACTTTTAGGACCTTACCGTTGATATTACTTGCGATGAGTGTCTGCCAGAGATAAGTATGATTCACAGTGTCAAAAGCTTTACTGTAATCAATGAATGCACGGTAAATGGGGTTTTTTATCTTTGAGATACAGGTCAATAATTGAATAAAGTGTAAAAACATGATCTAAGGTGGAAAAATCACTTCAAAAACCAGCTTGCTCATCTCCTAAGGTTCCTGACCACTCTAAGTAATTGTGAATTCTTTCACTGAGGATAGCAGTAAACAATTTACCAATACAACTTAAAAGCGTAATACCCCTGTAATTGTCAGGATCATCGACCGAACCTTTACCTTTAAATATTGGATTAATTAATCCTATTGACCAGTCTGTGGGAATAATACCAGAGTCAAGAACAAGATTAAATACCACAGTCAAAAGTTGAGGTATTCCCCAGGGACTATATTTAATAAATTCATTGATAATTAAATCAACACCTGGGGATTTGTTATTCCGAAGTTTTCTGACATGCCACTCAATTTCAGAGACTAAGATTGGTCTATTGGACCTGTATTTACAGTATTACCAGTAACGTCATGTAATGATTTGAAATGGTTGTAGAAGGTTTCGATTGGAATATTATTTCTAGCAGTCACATTGCCCGAGGCCTTGTTAGTAACTCGCCAGTATTCTTTCGGATCTGAGTTTTTAACAGTTCTTGACGAAGATTAGAAAAATATGTAGATTTGGATTTTTTAAAATATGTCGATATTTTTTACTAACAGATGTAATTTTGGCTTTTGCCGACATACCTCTATCATGTCTGTACAACCTTGTACACTTCATATACTCAGATCGAGCAACCCTGCAATCTCTGTCAAACCATCTATTATTATATTTATTACCAACGGCATTTCTTCTTATAAAATGTTTCTTGGAAACACCATCAGCTACAGAATAATAAATATGGTTCACCTTTACTGAGAGTTTATCCATACGATCTTGTGAAATGGATCCACTATCTAATTCATTCACCTCGTTGATAATATTATTATTATCAATTTTTGTAAAGGCATCAAAGAATTTTCCTGTTTTACCGGGATCCCATAACATCTTTTGTGCAGTAGTAGCGCAATTACTCCTTTTAAAATGTGATACAGTCTTCTTATCGGTAATAAAATTTAAAGTCAAAATAATAGGATTGTGCTTGTCTTGTAGAAAGGGGTCAAATTCATCGTCTTGGAAGTTCAAGATCCTTGGGAATAACTCAGGTGAGGTGATTGCATAATCAATCGCGCTTTGTTCACAACACGTCAAATTCCCCACCGCTAGATCTTCACCAAAGCGGCCACTCACAATATGCACGTCACACGCTTTTCATAGTTCGATAAAGTGAAACCCATTGTTATTTGTTGAATTGTCTTTATTAAACCTTTCGGTGCGAATTCCAAGGCCTTGTAAGTGGGATTTAGCACCGAAGTCTTCTATATCGAGGGCGTTGTCATCTGGCATGAAATGATCTAGATGACCAGCTCTAGCATTAAAGTCTCCAATTAAACAGATTGGGGCATCATATTTTGCTTTCAGTTGAGCACAATCCATGTAAATATCGTCACACAGAGTTTGGTTAAAATATCTTGAGCCTTCATGCGGAAAATAAACAGCTCCCAGTAACAGAGATTCACCAAACACCTTATGGTTGACATATAACCAAAGCACAGTTTCAGCACAAGAATCCTCAATTAAGTGGTAGTTTCTTTGATCATAATCCTTTGAAATAAAAATAGATAATCCAAGAATACCACCTAACAATCCATTTGCCGATCGTTTTGCAAAGAACACATTAAATCCAGGGAAAAGACCAACATCAATATCATCAGACTTGGTCTCCGATAAACAAACAACATCAATTTCTTTGATGAATTTTGCTAAGATTCCGTGTTGAGATTTTTTCCTTAGACCACAAACATTCAGACCGAGCACATAAATAGATTTGCGATTTGCATTTGTAGTGAAATAAGAGTGATCAATCAAGTGAGATTCTCCAACTTTCCTGTGATTCGAACAGGCTGAGGCCACCCTGTCCTAAAGTGTAAGGAAACGCCCAAGTTCTTTCAATTTTGTTTCGTCCCATCCAAGTTTAGAAACATCTTCACGTTGTTAAGTGGTTAACATAGGTAACAAAAATGCAGGAACTGCTGATTTATAAAAGTTCAGGTCTAACGTTCAGACCATGTGGGAACAGGTTTCAAGTTTCATGATGAGACTGTCTTCGGCAGCCAGGCGACCATGATCGGAACCTAGACAAGAGATGGCTGCCGAAACCATCGAGTCACGGATCGAGCACGTTGACGGGGAATTGAAGTTTGTGGCTACAGGGAACCCTGGGCGGTTCTGTTTGATTGACCTCAGGTGCTCAGTGACTCGGTCAGCAAGACGACGTTTTGTTTCTCCCACATACAGTATATTACAGCGTTCACATACGAGAACGTAAACAACATTGGCTGAGGCACGGGTAAAATGCTGATGAATGTTAAACCGGTTGTTGTTGGGACCTACAATGGAATGGAGGTTGTCATGACTGACCACCGGGCAAGTACTGTGTCTCCCACGGTTGCCAGGAAAAGTTTCTGGTGTGTTAGGCACTACTCCTTGAGGTTGGAAGGCACGGACCAAGTGCTAAGATATGTTCTTTTCAATTCTGAATGCTGTAATGTTGAGTTCAGGGAAATGGTCAAGTGTGGATGGGCCATGACGGAGGGTCTCTACATTCCTGTAAATGGCAGGTACAATGGGAGTTACAGATGTGTGAAAGGATAAGACCAACGGAATACGTCTGGTGGGTGTTTGGCCAGCTTCGGGGGCAAGGGCAGAGGCTCTATCAATTCCTTGTATGCAGTTCAGGGCATTAGAGAGTACTCTTTGTGGGTGCTGGTGTTGTTCAAAGAAAGAAATTATCTGCTTGGAAACTTTAGCGAAATCCTTTTCTTCGGAACAAATCCGTCTGGCCCGTAAAAGTTGTGAGTAAGGAATCGAATTGGTACGAGATCTGGGGTGGTTGGAAGGGTAAATGAGGTAGTTGTGAGAGTCAGTGGGTCTAAAGTGGATATTAGACTTGATTTTACGGTCGGAGATGGATAATTCCGTCTGAAAACCATCATTTCGACAAAGTACATGTAAAGTACCATAGAAAAATAGACGGAAATTCCAGTTAGAATAACTATATTCCGGCAACAAACTGGCGTCTTGATCACAGCAGAACTCACAATACAGATTGAAGCAACAGCACAAGGTAAAGCTGAGCAAAACAACAAAATGACTAAGGAAGAACACACAAGCTAGCTACTACGGAAAATCCAAGAAATAGACCAGAGCAAAATAACAAATTAAAGACGGAGAAAAACATAGTGTGAAGATAAATACAATTAATTCCTTTTCAAGCGGACTTTGCGATTTTGGGAAAAGCTACCATCTTCCAGGTTGAGACCCACAGGCGCAAGAGTATCCAACCGGTAAATCCAATATTTTTCACACAAGCGTATTTAGGAGAAGGTATCGGGAACTCCAAGCTTGTTAGCCTCGGGCGGAAGGGTCGATTTTTCAAAACAACGAAATATTTGAAGGCTCAAACCACTGTTGCAAGAGATAAGGTGGCCATACAAAAAATGAAGGTTAGTTTGACCTCTGAAGACGACTTATGGTAATCCATACGAGTCCTCAGATTGTTGGTACGGCGCGGGGTGTACTGGCAGCCGCAGGATTCGTAAGAAGTAACAGTACACCAATAACAATACACCAGCCGGTCTTAAAAGACGCTCCGGCATCAGAACATTTAAAGCAGTTACCAATCACCTTACTACAAATGAAATGGCCAGTGTTAAGACAAGTACATAAGTTGCAACATTTACCGCCACAAGGGGACGAGGGGCATATAGGGTCCTCGAGATAAGAAGGGCCTAGGGCGGTTTAACAGGGCATAGACAAGAAGAGGTTTTAGGTTAGTTGGATGGCGTAGGAACAAAATGGGTTGGAGGTTAAGCTTTTGGGACCCTTACAAACAACGTGTGTCAATTTGTTCCAAATCCTCAGGTTTTCTCACGTGTCTTTCATGGGTTTTCACAGCTTTTTGCAGGGAAACCTGTGTTTTCCCGTGAAATTGACACACGTTTGCCAGTTGCCACACTTTGCCACAGGTTAACCACAGTTTTGTCACAGGTTTGACACGCAAAACGAGTGGCACTTAAAAATAATTATGAAAAAGAATTCTGAGTCAAAACCTGTGGCTTAAAATTAAAAGCAAAAAAAGATGTGTAAACCTGTGTCAAGCATGTGTCAAGAGGGTTCCAAAAACATAGGTTTGCCACCCAGGAACACGCGTGATTTCTTTTGTTTTTCACGTGTAATCACACGTAGTAACTGACACAGGTTGACACACTATTTTTTGTAAGGAGGGGGGAACCTTAAAGAACTGATATAAACTTTCGCAACATCACCAATATCTAGTAGACAGGGTAGAAAGAAAAGACTAGAGGGTCCTTGCGCTTATCACTGGGAGTATGGAGGGATTTCCTTGTGTGGGGGCAGGAGGGCTCTCTTTATTAACCAGGACTTTATGTTTTCTAAAGCTCATGCGAACCAGCGCTCTTCACAAAAAGGTCAGTAGAGATTGGTAAGTCTCGATTCTTAGATATAATAACATATAGAAAATCAACAATTATAGAAGAAATAATAAGAGTAAACTTCAGGGAGGTATATTCAGTATTTAATAAAGCAAAATAGGTATCATATTAGGATACTCCAGCCCATGATCCCAAAGGAGGAAATAATCATCAATGAAGCCAAAAACTACGTAAGTTTGAGAGAACAAAAAATTCTGCTTAAAACATGCATTAAAATATTTTTCATAAGATGGCTCAAACTTCTCGCCTATAGCTGTACTGGTCACTTGTCTGAAAAGTTGATTATCTAATTGTAACAGATTATTTCTACTACCATTTGGGCTAGGGAGCATATGCCATCAACTTTACGAACAAGCCAATGATGCTCTGAAGGATATTTACGGAGGTCATCAAGGCCCCGAGCATGGGGGATGGACGGGCTTGAAGCTACCACATCATAGTAACTAGTAAGGTGTTTGGACTGATCGAACCACATGCACGAAACTTGTCCAAAAAATTATGTGTCCCCGATATGAGTAGGGATGACTGTCATTTACGGCTGAAGAAAATGATCCACCAAATCAGAAGCGCTTTTGGTCGCCGCACCACATCACGACCCCTTATAAAATAATACTCATACAATTCTCATGAGTTCTCATGAGGATTTTATGACATTTCATGAAAATTGTATGAGATCTCATAAGGATCTTGTAAAATCTCGTGAGAATTGAACGAAATCTCATGAAAATCACACGAAATCTCATGATAATCGATGAGATCTCATAAGAATTGTATGAGATATCAAAAGAATGGTATGGGAACTGATGACGATTGTACCGTATGAGAAATCATGAGAATATACGAGAACCATGAGAACTGTTAGCCATGTCATATGCCAAAACTGCCAAAAGTGGTTGTCAAAAAAATGTAACTCATATGAGAAGCCCGTGTGAGTAGTGACAAATTTTCTACCTAGATTTGAAGTCGAAGTTAAGTTGTGCCCTAAATTACGAAGTACTTCGAATTTTCAGCATGTTCATTGTATGAATCATGAATGCACGTAATGCAAGGAGTGCCACTTATAGGTTGTGCAGTGTAGTGCCGGCCTACTAGCTATGCAAACATATATTCCTGTATTTATGTTGCTGTATTAAAGTAATCTGTAATGTTTCTTTCCTCATCATTCATGTCTAGGCTGTATCTTAATTCGAATTCAAAGTTTTATTAAGTTATCAAGACACCTAACTAAGCTAGCAAACATTGCATTTTCCTTGAATTTGCACTTGTTTTAAAAGTACAGCCAACACATGCAGCCACTCACCAAACTCCGCACTAGTAGTTCGATAATTCCTTTACCAAACACATGCAGTGAAGCTTACAACCATGCATATATGTGCTACAGGTTGTGTTAACATGCTTGGATGAGCTCCACCTCTTCAACTCTTAAAGCCTGTATATACGAGCAACATTTGCAAAACATTCCCCAAACACTCCCAAAACATCCACTGGCACAAATCCAAAAACATGCTTGTTTTCGGTGTGCTGCACAGTGTAGACAGGGTATACAACATGTTTTGAAAATGTTGCAGAAGAAATGCAATTCTTTTCAAAACATTTTCAAAATGTTTTCAAATTGTTGCTACCCTGTCTACCAGGGTTGCGTTTTTGCCGGAAAACCCCTGTTTTTACCGGGACAGTGGTAGAAACTGGTAATAACTGGTAATAACTGGTTATTTCCGGTAAAACCGGAAAAAACGGAAAAAAACCTCTTCTGGCAATTAGGAGAGTGCAGTTGTTGTACCGCACTGCACATGATGGATAAACCAGTTGAGATAATATTATTTACATTCATTAACACTTTCTGTTTTGCCTAAAAAGTGAGCACTAAAACTTGTCAAACACAGAATAAAGAGTGAAATATACTCACTTATTACAATAGTACTGTAAGCCCTAACACGTTAAGTGTAACCACAAACAAAGCAACTACATGCCAACAGGAATAGTCTGAAAACTACAGTTGGTTTGCAAAATGACTAGATTTATCAAACAAAGTTTTTCAAAATGAGGATTAATAAAATTTTGTTTAAAGTTATGAAGTTCTCAATATAAGTTCAGTAACAAAATTCGTAGGGCATATCTGTTTCACATATTGAGTAGGAGAATGAAGTGGAAGAGCAACTTCCTATATCATGTGAAGAACTTTAGTTTGACACAGCAGAGAAGCCAATTACAGTACCATAGATGCTGACTAAGCAGTAACTTAAATTAAATAAGTTTCATCAAGGGAATTAACATCTCTGGGTATTTCAAGTCCACCATACTGAGAGATCATTACTGTAAGTAAGAATTCATCGACGGCCAAACAAATACGAAGAGTCTATTTTTGACTAAGTTATCTTCATTGAAAAAAATTGATAAACCACAAATAGTAATGTTAGAATAAAAGAAACGTAAGTGCATAGCCTGCACTTTATTTTATAAAGAAAGTATAAATGTTGAAGGTGGACTGATGGTTCAATTAAAAACGAGACATAACACTACTGGAGGTCAATGTACTGTAAGACACAGAGTTATTGTAGGACCTACACAGCTGTAGGTTCCCCTTAAAAGGGTATACCCAAGAATGGAGTTTCCAACTTGCCAGTATGCTCAGAAAAGCTTCCCATCAAACTGAAAATAAGTCCTTAAATTACTCCATGATTTTCCTTCCCATTTTTCTGCATTAAATATACCTAGTGTATGTATACTTAACACAAAAAACAGTGTAAATCGGGCAAAAAGTAGACAAAATTACTAAAAAAATCACATTCAAACTCTTATATGGTATATATTGTTGCCTAAAATGATTAATCTTGATGTAACCGAATGATTTTCTTCTTGTTAACAACATTTTATTCAATGTAGCAGAATAGGTTTCTACCGTTTTTTCCAGTTTTCGGCAAAAACTTGTTTTTACCGGGACGGTTTTTACCGGTAAAAACCGCCTACGGCAAAAACTGCCAACCCTGTGTTTACACTGTGCAACAAACCGAAAACAAGCGTGTTTTGGATTTGTTGCAAGTAAAGTGTTTTGAGAATGTTTTCAAAATGTTGCTCGTGTATACAGGACTTTAGAGACTCAGAAAGAAGCCCATTGTGATTGGTCTATTAAGAAATGACTAACAAAGAGGTCACCAACACTGAGTTTAACAGTTGACCATACACTGCATGCACTCAAATAAACAATGGCTTACACTGAACTTCTTGTTCTCCTGTGTCTGCTCACTGGTAGTAGCTTCAGATTGTGCCTGACTGGGAGATATAGTTAGCCAACAGGACTTTGCTCAAAAAGCTCAACTAATAGTGGTGACGCTATCGCATTAATTCTCTGCAGACTGTTTGTGACATATTGGTTCCTAACTACACTTCTGCCTACTGATTTGAAGACTTATTGGAGTTTCAGTAAGCTGTTTTCATCTTTAAATGGACTCCTAGGCTGTAAATGTGATTTCAAGTTCAAACTGCTACAACTTAGCAATGTAAACTGCCAACTTAAGAGAGTATTTAACTGAGGGCAGTTTACAGAGTTCTTTTTTTCATGCTTGTAAAACATTTACAGGAGATTTATCAAGAGCTAATTCAACAGAATTCCTATTATGGACACACTAGACAAAGCATAAGCACATATATGCCATATCCCCAAAGTAAAGCAGCAGCTTTTCTCCATTAACATATATGTAAACCTGATTTCATGGTATTCCATACTTTTCTTTAGAAGAGTTTCTTATCAATGGCACATATTGTTCCGTGGCAGCAAACATGTCTCATGGAATGAATAATCATGAGGAATTTCCCATGTGAGAATCTTATGAGAAATTTCTCATAACATTTTTCATAAGAATCTTATAAGATTTCTCACGAGATCTCGTGAGAATTTTCTCATAAGGATTTCGCATGAGAATCAATGTCCCAAATTCTCATGAGAATCTTATGATAAATTTTTAAAAGAGACACAACATGGTGACCAGGAACCTCGGGCTTGTAGACTTTCGAGAGTAAATACAAGGGAGCAGGTTTCAAGTTGACAGGAGAAGCAAAACAGTACATGTCCTCAGTCATAGCTCCGTCTTTGTGAAGCGAATCCAAAAGCAGTATAAGGCTTTATTTTATCAATGGGATGGGATTCTCCACCATAGGAGAGTTACACCGTATGGTCATGAAGTTGACTAACATTCACTAGCATGCAAGTTGCGGTCCATAACATCAATTGCAGACCCTTTATCAGCTTCTATAAGGCCAGTTCTGTCAATGTATCATTAGTTAACAATTCCAGAATACATATGTATATATATATATATATATATATAGATAGATAGATAGATAGATAGATAGAGAGAGAGAGAGAGGAAAAAAGAAAGAAAAAAGATATGACATCTATATATATATATATATAAACGATTGATTGAGTCGGACTAACACATACTATAGTATATAAATGTACTATAGTATATAAATTTGCTTCGAAACAAATTTGTCGTGATTTATATACTATAGTATGTGTTAGTCCGACTCCATTTATTGTTTATATCATGCTCTGCATACCATTGAGCACTTTTCTATTGATGCATTATATCCTGTTCCTATATATATATATATATATATATATATATATATATATATATATATTATATAGGTCAAAAAATAAGTAGTAAATAGTGTTAAAGGTTTGTGAAAAAGTCCACGACGTTTCGGGTTTAAACCCTTCATCAGGTGGCAAAAATACAACTGATTGTTGATACGGACAATCGTACAAATCATAAAACATACAATAAAATTGGGCACGGGCAAACCGGCTAGGAAACCAGACAGTGTATAGTGGTTAACACAGGTAATAACAATGCAAGAATTGCTGATTTATAAATGTTCAAGTCTAACGTTCAGACCATGTGGGGACAAGGTTCCAAGTTCCATGATTAAACGGTTTTCGGCAGCCAGGCGATCATGATCGGAACCTTGACACGAGATGGCAGTCGAAACTATCAATCAAGTTTTGTTTAATGGTAAACAGAGACTAACGGGGTGCACAGTCTGTAAACTATGATGTTGTAGTACCGGTATTTAACACAGTATGTTCTAATTTTGTCATTAAACTATTTAGTGAAGAAATAATCAAATAGTTGCAGAACCCCGTCTTTACCTATCATATAAAGCACTGCACTTCGTATTTCACTCTCAGACTACCGTGCACAGTGATACTCTTCATCGGCCTGTATGCTAAGTAGACGGAGCAACACTTTACAGTCAGCCCGAGCATGTTTGCTCCTAGTCCCTTCAATTACACAAGACATTTAAAGTTGATGATTTTGTTTCTAAACAGGATATAATTACAGACATTTTCAGGGTTGTGATTAAGTTTTGAGGGTCACCAAATTGCAAAACATCATGTGAAAGTTACAAAATTCCTCATGTCGAAGGCATCCGATCCCGAAACCTCCCTTAATTACCGCTTCTCGGCCAGATCAAACCAACGGTCGGGACTGTGGGTAATGCAACCCCCAGAAAACGAATAGATGATTTGGTACTGACTAGGGCACAAATCGGCCACACTTGCCTCACCCATGCTTATTTGCTCCACGGGGAAGAGAGACCATATTGTATCCCCTGTGATTGCGATGTCACCGTCAGTCACATTCTCGTCGACTGCTATGAATACTCCCATATTCGTCAGAAGTATTACACTATGCCAGAACTGAAGACATTGTTTGAGCACGTAGACCCCTCTCTCATTTTTGACTTTCTCAAAGAAAGTAACCTTTACAGAAAGTTTGACATGACTCCCGCATCTGCTTTTGTCTAGACATTTTCGGATTTTCCCCAACGTTTTTACTTTTTAGCTTTACCGTTTTTATCTAGATGACACTACATAACACATTAGTGTTGATGTGTCGTTAAGTCCCATCTAACTATCTAACTAACTAACGCTTCTCGGCCTCCTGTACCCATTTATCCTCCATATAAAAATTCTGATCCACCCCTGGCGTGGAAAAATCTTCGAATCATAAAGTATCATAAAGTATGAAAAACACTGAACCACAAAGTTTTTAGTACGGTACATTTTTACCCTCATCGTGCGTCTTGCTCCAGTGTGGTTATTAGTTCAGGGGATTTCCCCTCTTTAGAAATTTTAGTTTTCCCCCGATCTGTAGGAAAAGTGGTCATAGGCGCCGCCATTGTGCCTATTTTACCATAATTCCAAGTATTCGTTTTGTTCATTTTCAGTGACGAATGAGTTTTGGATCCCCTTGCAAAGTTTGTCGGTATAACGCTATGGAAATACAGTAAAAGTGTATCCGACAGGTGTATTTTTAAAACCACCGAAAAACTTTGTCCTAATCAGTGGCTTATCACGCAGTTTTTGAGAAATACTCAGGCAAGTTCTTTTGTGACCTTCTTTATGTTAGACTAGCAAGTCTATATACTGTTTGCATAAGATTTCTCCCATTAGGGAGAATTTTGGTTTTCTCCTAAACGGAGACTCTCCAGGGTCTGGTTAACAGAAAACCTTGTATCACGGTTCACGAGGCTGAAGACTCCCAACTTCTTTAATCCACCACTGTCATTTGAAATCACACGGTAATTCTTTACTTGTTGTTAATGGATATCTTGAGCGTAACTTTTCAATGTAAATTTTCCCAAATGAGTTTAGCTGTAGGTTGCAAGTAGTTCTCTGGAACTGACCAAGAGGGTTGCCTGCAACAATTTTGGATTCTGGTGGTGTGATAAACGTTACTAGTGAGCCTGGAATGTAATACTTCAATAATAATCCCTTTTACAACGACCTAGCATTTCACTGGGATACAAATTCTGCCGAAATGCAAAACGTTACAATTGTAGCAATAACTCACAAATAAACCCCGTTCTATAAAAATAAAACTAAGCAAGACACGGCCGTATGAGGTTCGGCCATTTCCAAGCAAATGAATATAATGAAGATTTATTATCCTCTTGACTCTTTATATAGCTTTCAAAAATAATGGCACTAACTCACAAATTTCTTTCGTATTATAAAACAAACTTTGCAAGGCACAGCGGTCTATCGTTATGATCTTTCCATGCAAATGACTATACTGAAGATTAATTCTTCCTCTAGTCTCTTCATAATGCTTTCCAAATAACTTCTTATTTCAGAGAAAAATGAATAGCACAAGAGAATACCAAAGTATCTGTCACAAACTTGTCGAAACATTATTGAAAGATGAGATGATAGCCATTATGGTACAGCTTAAGATAGACAGAGCAACCAGGAAGTCAGTGACAGACGGCAGTAAATTTATTGACGTGTTGGAGATGAGAGAAGTCATCGGTGTTGGCAATTTTCATCGACTTATTCCTTTGCTCAAAGACCTTGGGTTGGACGAACTAGCGTCACTACTACACAACCACATGACGGAATACAAAGCAGGTATGACTGAAGATAAGAGGGTGTAAGTTTTAGTGACAGGTAGAGACAAATATTCTTGCCATCAATGATAATGAATAATTACGCTTGTCCAAGCAGGGGGTTGTTAGGAAGGAGATACAACAGCCAAATCTGTCAGACAACATGTACTTAAAAATGATTTAATTCTTTTCAGGCACTGCCATTTGATTGATAGGTCCCTTTGTTCCTATTGTTAAGTCTCTGTTGGCTAAACACTTTTAATGATGATCTTCCCTTTTCTTTTCCAAGTAATTCCGAGACAAAGGCCATTGTCTATACATGCTTTGAAGTAAGGTTTGTTTCCGGCAATGAACAAACTTTAATCAGGATTTTCAGTAAAACGACTGGCAACAAACAATTAATGTACTTCAGTAGTGACCCCAGGATTTAAATACGTCACCTGCTGGAAACATTGTTCAAGCCTATACATTTCTCTTAGTTTTTAGCAAATTTTCTCATCATTAAGAAACATATTTGAAAAGTAAGTTGTAAAGAAATTCTTAGCTGACTTTAAATGAAATAAATGAAATGATATTTAGTGTGACGAATAACGACGAAAGGTTAAATTTCACATTTTTGCATGACGGCTGGCAACGAAAACTTAACGAGTTCAACATAAGACGTGTGTCTTCTCATTGTCGTTTGGACAATGCATCACTGGTTCTAGTTGATGTGGGTATTCAGGTAAGAATTTTGAAAAGAAAGGCAAGATAACTGTCGGAAACGAACATTGCTTCAAAGAGTCTATAGAACGTTGAATCGCCTTCCTAACAACTCCCTGGTCCAAGGGAGGTAATTTACATGACTGTCATACCAGGAGTTGTTAGGACTGGTCGAACTTACCAAAACCCATATCTTCAAACGTGGGACCAACATGCGATGTAGATGGGCTGAACAGGAGATAAAACTAACCGCCAATAAAACATGTGTTGCTTGTGTGGGTCCTATATAAAATCAATGTTTACCATCGATACATTTACATGGGATGGGTATGGAATTCCATAAAGTGGTCTGTAGTGGCCGAAACCAAAACAAGTAGAAGACAAAGTCTTTGTGACAAGTCGAAGGCTACTACTTCATTTCCTTTCTGCACAACAGCAGGGTGACAAACATAAATGAGCTCACAAGAAGTTGGCAAAATTTCCTGCTATCACACAAATACAGTCCACAGGAGATTTATTCCCTACGGTGATACTTATTTCCCATGGAGATTAAAGTAGCTTTAAATATACAATGCTCTCTTACTTACAGATTGAAGTCCTTCTTTCGTACAATCCATTCACACAATCCTTAGGCATTTGAAGAACCTTGGAGCACCTCTTTAGACTCTTTGCCAGACCTTGCCAGATTTACTACTTCACTGAGCTCTTACTGAGCTTTCTCTGAGTTTTCACGGAGCTTTCCTTGAGCTTAACTTGTACAAAGAGTAATGCCTCCTCAAAACCTCTGGTACAGCACACAATCAGCAAGTTACTGCTTTGATACTTTCTCTTTGACAACTAGTTGAAATCTGACCAGAGGCTGGTAGGCTCTCAAATATATACATCTTAATAAAGAATATTCCGGAAATTTCGAGAAAATTTCATATCTTTCTAGTATAAGAACATTCCAGAAAACTCCTGAAAGATCTAGAAGTTACCAGCATGAAACAACTATATATGAAAACTATAAGATATTCCACACCCTCCCAGAGACTTATTAAGCAAATTCTAGACTTCTCTAAATGTTTGTGTATTGAAAATGTAGTTCTTGTCATTTCTAGATCTTATACAACAGGATCAATATGCGATGTGGATGGCCTACCATGTCTACCTTCTTGGGTCCGATATAGAATTTTTGTAGCAATGAAAACCATATGGGCACCTTTACATGGGATGAGGTATTGATTCCAACATGGGATAATGTAGTTCAACACAGAAAATGATGGGATTAACATGAGTTGCATAGTAGAGCTCAGTGCAGGGTTAATTTTGCTTTATCATGGGTACATTTAGATGAAGAATGTATAGACTTCCAACATGGATTCAGTATTGGAAGAGCATGGGCTTAAGCGAGGCAGTATGGTGGGCACCGTACGGGCTGGCCTACTTGAAGGACATGTACTGTAGGGAGAGCCAATTTTGTGAAAAATATTTATTATTTATGATATATGAAGCTTCAGGTGACTTAGATGTTCGCTTTAAACCGATAATATATGAAACAAGACCAGGACGAAGCTCATGTACAGCCCCTATGGGATGCCCACATATTACTTATTACGTGCTGCCAATATAATTCCCATTGCAACATTACAAATATAAATCCCGTGAATTTAGCTCATTCGGGTTCAGCGTAGTATTTACCCATCCCTGAATGAGCCCAACCTTATGTCAAATAGATTTCCTATTTGGAACATGTTTTCTTGAAGCCAAAATAACTTTGGATCCATTTGGGTTGAAAATGAGGGCCAATTTAAATTTCCAAGGCATGTTCCATGTGTATTCTAAGGTTTTTAAGGTATTCCAGGTTTTGCCCCATGAATCCAGTATGGGACTCATGACAGAGTGACGAGTGGGATAGTTTGATTCACTAGACCACGAAGAGAAAAACAAGAAGGCAGTCTATGGAACTGAAAATCTTATTTGTCTCATATTCTCCACACATCTTGTGGTTAACGTAATTTCCCATCCAATATAACTGATAAGCAAATAATGACAAAAGAACTTCCCTAGGTTATATATACTTCCAATCTCGACCTTAAGAAACTAGAACATGCTATTTAAAAATATATCTATTTGCGCTCTACATATCAGGGAGGTTTTTATCTTTTCTAAAATACTGATATGCAGATAATGGGTATAAACCAGTTTTACTTCATTTGATTTTTACCGTTTGATTTTTAACCTATAACTGTAACAATTACGCTTGCAAAAGTTTCACCGTCAGGTACTTTAGTAATGAAACAAAAAACATATGTCATCGTCTCAGTACGTCATGTGATCAAATGACTTTTTTATCACACTGAAAGCCAAACGACAAAACCCATTTTTTTTTAAGAAACTCTGACTTCTCACGTTTGGTCTATGACACCAGCAATTAAGCACGCACAAGTTTTCATAGTCAGGTACCTACTCACCAAGTTTGAACTTGATCGAACGTAAGCTTCTGCCACACCGAAGAAGATTGCGCTACGTTCTCGGAGTTCTGTGAAAAATGACAGGGCGCCGCGAAAACTCCATGGTCGTCGAGTAATTCGGAAGAAATATAAATACGTCTCGTTCGTGCGACGTCCGCGCAAGGTCCTTGCTACGTTTCTCCTGCTTTCACTGGGACGGGGAGATCTACCGTCTAGCAATACGTCCTCGCTTCGTCTGGGAAGATCACGACACTTTCTTACTACGTCAATAGTACGTCCTCTGAGACACCCATTTTCTTATAGGCTACTAGTAGAACACATTATTTTTGTTCATCCTTCATTCAACAAGGACCTCATAGTGCATCATATCTCCAAAGACGAGAACCAAAAAACAGAAAAAACCTTCGAAAAACCCTCTTGCTGGCCAGCCATTTCAGCTGCACAAACCGTCATACCCAAATTACAAAGACCTTACACGGCGAGCAACTGTTTAACACGGGCATAAGTTTATGTAGCAAGAAACTTTGGAAACCTCTGGTCTAACAAAAGACGTAGGCTCACCCCATTGATAAAGTTCATTCACAGCCTCCAACTGATCTCTTGTCTCTTCCAAAGGAAGAGTAGACTACAGGAAGTCGCAAATATGCCCACAACACACGGAACGGCGAACGACCTCCTAAAATACGTCAATGTAAAACCTCTTGGAGTACAAATATCCAAAACGGATATTACAGTTGAGTAACGAACAGTTCGTTAGTCTGAGAAACATAACTTTTTATTATCAACACTCTCAAAATAAGAATTGGAAGAGTGAGAGATAACCACAAGCTTAGAGTAAAAGTTATTTTCTCAAGACGACCTATATATGAATGCTCACTAGAGAGTTTAAACAGCGGCACCCTTGCATTGGTTCACTCTTAAGCACTCCCGAGAGACATTTAAGGTATATGACCGAAACGTAAAATTATCCTTAAATTCCATTTTAGGGGCACAGAACAGATGATCACAAGTATCACAATTTTACCGCTATTTTTGGCAATAACGTAAATCGTTGGCCATACAAGTGAGTGATAAACTTCATGCTAGATTCAGCGATGGATTTCCATTGGCACCTTGAAAAGAATGTGTTTGAGTGGGGACGGGGATCTTTATCATGACACTTGCTCACGGTTGGTACGCACAGCTTGCCAAGAATATATCTTCCAGATTGTTGGAAATGGCTTTTACCAAGCCTTTCCTTGTAAGATGTATACACACATTCCTTCAATTCAAGATATCATTACTTAGAAAAACACTTCACTTTTAGAAAGGCAAATAAAAGGCACTTTAGGCTTATTTTTCTTCTACCAAGAAGCATATACGTCCCTCAAAATTTGTAGGCCCATGGAACTTGGTCTGGCCGACTTTCCCTTTACTCATCTCTCACTGATCTGGCCAATCTATGTCGGACAAACCACCTATCGTTTTGATTACACATTGGGTTGTGGATATGTTAGTCTACTTGCTTTAACTTCTGAATGGAACTTAAATGGGAAAGCTCACGAAGTGCGTGAAAATTTTGGTATTTTGTGGCGACTTTTTAGATCACTCATTCGAAGAGATATGCAGGCTACCTTACCCCTAGTGCTCCCGTCTTCTTTGATTTTCCAATTTTTCTATTCGTCAATTTATTCTCATCCGAGAGTAATTAGCCGAATGAAGTGCAGCTTCACAGTTTTATATATAAACTGTATAGGTCTCCATCAGCTATGCCCCGACACTCATGTTATCAAGTGAGGTTCTTCTTAGGCAAAAAATGACCCAACAGACTAAAAAGGGAAACACGCTCGCCCTTTATGCTCACTGTTATGATTTCGGTGGTAGGAATATTCATTTCACTAACACAAAATCGGATTTTCCGCTTACAGGAATCTGTGAATTGGCCTATACTAGAACATTTAATGTGCGACAGTCGAAATTCCGGACTCTCACACCCTAATTTTCCAAGTTTGTCAGGTTTACCAAGATGGGTGGGTGCCCCCAGCGACGTTCCTGGTTGCATATATCTTTGGGACAGTAACTGCATCGAAGCTGTCTGTTATGAAGTAATAGTAAAACAACTGGCAGTAATAGGTGCCGGTAAAGTGCGCCGAAAAATTAGCGTTTTAAACCATTTTAGTTATGCTTTGCTTCATTTTAAGTAACAAAAGTGATTCTTCCGAACCAAAATATTTCTCGAAAAGATATGTGATTATTGGTAGCGAATTTGGTTTTTGCAACCTCATTTTTGTTTTAGACCTCAGTATCTTCGCGGGCCGGATTGGATCACCTCGGGGGCCAGATGTGGCCCGCGGGCCGCCATTTAAGATCCCAGACCCTACAGAAATCTATAGGTTAACGCCTTTTGAGTTCGTTTTAAAATTTTTACAATTTTTTCAGAAATCGTTTGGTGGCACGCACCCCCCATGCCTCCCGTGCCGGCGTCACTGCGTGGTCAGTTCCGTCGGGTGGCAGCCTGATTGTAGGTTAACCACGCAAGGCTTGCCGGCATTGATATCAGTCCATCTACTTTTCATCAATCACATATGAGGGCGAGCACGTTCACTTTCTGCAACCGTCGTCTGATTTCGCAAGCCCTTCTTTCTTGGTCAATTCAAAAAGATGGGTGGCAGTTGGGGGGATGACAGCTGCAAACCACGACTTTACTCAACTGCGCACAGACTCCACTACGAATATCAAAAAGTTTGATATTTATCATGTGGTCATGATGTGGATTTTCGGATCGCAATCTAGCCCAAAACAAAATTTGGAACACATTAACTGAACCGTCTGCCACGCGACTGTTTTTCGCCGTTTGGTTATAGTCGGGTCGGTGCAGTGTGGTTGGCTTTTTTGTTTGCTGTGATCACTTGAAAGTGCGTACACTTTGTATTGCGGTGTTTACCAAGGAGGCTCGCTTTCCTAAACTCCTGTTGATGCAATGCCTAAAAATATTGGTAAAATCCCTTAAAATCCTATTTTTTCGGGCCCCTCGCGAGCATCTCTCATATCCGCTAGTTGTCCAATTAAGAATTTAAAAAGAACGGAGCTTGCTTTGGATTATTGGAAAACTCGGAGCAGGCTCCGTCCTAACTCCAAACCCTCAAACCTGCTCCATTACTAAAGGAATAGCATGTCCTGGCTATTAAGAAGCAAAGGGGCTAATTGTGATTTATTATTAATTAATTAAAATAGGTAGGCGGTAGCATTATCTGATACTACGTAGACAGTCCCTTGTGTTAAAACTTTTTCAAAACAAGTGCTCTTAACGGACATTGAGTCTTTTAAGTAGACTAATGGCATCTATGTGCTGTTGGATTACATTAAAGACCGCAGATGCTTTATAGCTCTGCTAAAATAGGTTTTTTTACCTTTAATTAATTAAAATAGGTAGGCGGTAGCATTATCTGATACTACGTAGACAGTCCCTTGTGTTAAAAGTTTTTCAGAACAAGTGCTCTTAACGGACATTGCGTCTTTTAAGTAGACTAATGGCATCTATGTGCTGTTGGATTACATTAAAGACCGCAGATGCTTTGTAGCTCTGCTAAAATAAGTTTTTTTACCTTTAACTAGACATGTTTCTGCTCTTGGTTTTAGATTTTGAGCTTCATCAGTAGTAGGACTTTTTAGTTCGTCCGACCTGGTCTTGATTCAAAATAAAGAAGATGCTCTTTTAGAGCGCCTCGATAAAAGCATCGAGATAGCAGTTTCAACCTCGTGACTTGTTTCCAGTTCAACGTTACTTTCCAGTCTAGATTTAACTAGATAAACTTTAGGGTTGGACGCCCTTTTCTAGGCTAGTAACGGTAGTTTTGGAAAACTTTGACACAAAATTCCTGACAGTACACAGCGCAGGAGCCTCGCTAGGTCAACGCCCAAATAACCGTTGAGAACGGCCACCAAAACATCAGCCCACCGCAGCGCAAAGCACTGTGCACCATCTGAAAATCGGGTGTCCCGATAATGCGTGCCAATGTCACAGCAGAGTTTCCTAAGCTCTGTACAGAGTCTATCGTATCCTCATTCTTCATAAATTATTAATGAGTCCTTTTAGGGCTCTGAGGATTGATATTCTGTTGTTTAATTTAACTGTTTAGTGCGCATTCAGTGCAATTTGTAGATAGGTAACTGCTTGTAAAATGGAGGCAAACATTACCAAAATTTCCTTAGAAGTGTTATTTTTCGGCGCGCTACAAGCGCATTCATTTTGTACTCTTGTAAACCTATTAAGACTTCCCATAAAACAAAGTGAGTATAATTATGTTAGAAATTCTATGACCCTCCCTGCACTCAATGACCCTTCCCACCGTAGGAACTGTATGATCCTCCTCCCCAAAATCAACTCCTCTGCAGTTTGAAGAAATCGACCAGTGGTTAGTCCAAATTATCCTATTTTGAAAAAATATAGACAAACTGCTATGTTATGGCCTGTTTAGTGAGTACTCAGTGTCATTTGTAGATAGTAAAAATATTTTATTCTAATGTCCGCAATAGTAATTCGGATTTTCCGGGGATTTTGCCCCTGAGCCTCTCCAGAAGGACATAACTGAAATGGGCCCTAAGGCGAGCAATTGAGCCCCATGCCAAAGAAGATCATATGCTCCTACCACAGAAGTACCACCTCGGAGCTGGTACTTCCATGACCAAATCGACCTGTAGTAGCAAATAAATAAAAACAGGTGCACCAAGGTCAAATTGACATTGCCAAATAAACAGCTGCGTTTTTACTTATCCTGTCCTCCCGTTACACTTAAATTTTACATCTTGTAATTTTTGCAAAGATTTCCTTAAAGAGAGGGTTACTAGTTGTTACCGTTCTTGACACATATATTTTGTTGGGTATGAAAGCCTCTTTTGTCGGGAAGAGGCCAAACAACCCCCCCTCCCCGCTCATCGATCCTTAGATACCTCCCTGTTGACACTGTAGTGGTTGACGCAAAAATTAGCTTTTCTTAGTTGAGGGAGTTAAATTTAGCCTACATAACGGTACATTTAATGTAAATTTACATCAAATGGGCAGAAAATGTTGCCAGACTGCACTTAGGCGCCTATAATTACGAGAACGGTTTCAAAGGAGAAGGCATACATCTTTGCCTTTGATCCGTCTTGTGAACTAGGGGTGGTTCGTTTTTACTTACGCCCCTTGAAATGCAGAAACTGACATTGAATTAAACATATTCCATATAAATATTAGGACAACATAATAAGGATGATTACATCATTATCCCATAATACCTTGAATTGTCTGCGGGTTTTGCCCAAATTCATTGGTTAGATTCACTTCTATGTTCAAAAGAGGTTAGGCTTTATAAATATTACATTTACGTTCTTTTGCACACCCATTCTTTCAAATGATGACTGAGCTGGTTTCTGTCTGATATGTTTATTACTATTATAGACCAGTGGGTGAGTTACTTGACAGGGGCAATTACGGCACCCCCCTCCTATGAACACTGATTTCTGTTTAATGTCCCTTAGTTTCCACAATATGCATGATAGGCCGCTTTGAACCTTTTGTGAAAATATTTTGCTGAAAAGGGCAACTTCCTTCAGTCTAAAGCGTTGTGATGCCAATTTTCTCTCGCACTCCGAACTCATGTATGATAAACGAGAAATCTGGTGACAAAGCTATTATTGATTCCTTGCCGAAGGCAGGCAGGGAATCGACAGCATGCGATGATTAAGGTGAGTTTATGTGTATGTGTGTGTATGTGACACTTAGCTTGTAAACATGATATCTCAAAATAGCAATAACCGACTCTTTTCATATTTGGTGTACAAATTTGTCATGTCAAGAGGAAGAACACTGTTGTTTTTGGTAGAGATCAAAGTTCATTTGAGGTCATCGGAAGTTAGACTGCGAAAACCTGGTAAAAGGCTTGTAAACACGATATCTCAAGACAGCAATGACAGACACTCTTCATATTTGGTATGTAGCTTTGTTAGGTTAGGAGAGGAAGAAGCATATATTCTTTTTGGTAGAGTTTAAGGTGTTCTGGGGTCACCCGAGGGTCAAACACTGACAACTTTGTTAACACCAAGATGGATGCTTGGATAGATTTCATACTTAGTATGTGGATGTGTTATGTGAGAAGAAACCTATTGTTTTTGGTGGCGGTCAAAGGTCATCTTGGGTCACCAGAGGTCAAACACTGAAAACCTTGTTAACACGATATCTCAAGGTAGGAAGGTTGGATTGATTTCATACTTGGTACGTGGATGCCTTGTGGTCCGAGAAGGACCCCTTTTTTTGGTGGAGGTAAAAGGTCATCCTGGGTCACCAGAGGTCAAAAAAGCAAAATTTTCCACGAATTACCAAAATCGTCATCTGGGGTCACCCGGGGCCAAAAAAAGAATATTTCCCAAGATTTCCAAAGATTGTTTTTTGGGGTCACTAAAGGTCAAATAGTAAAATTTCCCAAGAATCCTTAGAGCGTCATCTGGTGTCACCGGATTTCAAAAGGCAAAGTATCCCAAGAATTCTCATCATCGTCATCTGGGGTCACCAGACGTCAAAAAGCAAAAATTCTCAAGAAAATTCAAGATCCAAAATCCATTGGTTGTCCAGTCCCTTTCAAGACACTTCCTGTTTTCTTTTTTTTTTTTTGTTATATTTGGTGGGGTTCAAAGATCATGTGAGGTCAGCGTAAGTCAAATTGTTACAGCATCGTAAAATGATATAGTCAATTTGAGGATGAATCTCAGTGCAACAAAAGCATCCCAATTCGGCAAGGAATCACTAAGCCTTTTTGCTTTCTGATTTTAGAGTGCGATTTACTGTAATTTGTGGCCATGTAAAAAGCTTAATCTATCTCATACTAGCAACCCATGTTTGATAGAAGAAAATTGAGAATATTTATAACCAATACCGCCTAAAAAGTATTAGCATCATTCAACGGAAAGGGGTATCAAACTTATGCCGATTTTGGGTTTACATTCTTTGCAAACACCATTATCTTTTACGCGATTCTCTCTTGGTAGATCCTAAAAGTTAATACATTGAGGAAACGAAGGAAAAAATATTCAAAAAGTTGCTAATAAATCCTTAAGTAATGAGCCCAGAGCCAACCCATGACCCCCATGGAGGTATGATTGATGGGGCTCAACAAGGGCCCATCATAAGGTCCATAGACCCCATGCCCTACAGAAAGGGCTCCAATTGCAAAGCCCACAAGGGATCAGTACTCTTCTGATCACTTTCTACCAGGGTCTTTTAAACCTTAAGTGTAAATCTCAAAGACGTGAGATCTCCATATAAGACATGTATTTTGAGAGGGAAGATACAAGGCATAAGAAGTGCTATTTTTCAACTTGAAAGATATTTTGGAAACTGTCCCGGTATGTTGTGCGCAACTGGTGCCTCTTGTTGACTTTTTTCATGAATTTCTGTTTTTTTGTTTCAAACCACTAACCCCCCACTTCTCAACTGAAAAAAAAAAACATCCTCCAAAAGGGTCGCTTCCTACGACTCTGCAGGTGAAGTTGCGTCACTAGGACGAGCAAGATTTTTCACCTGCGTATTCAAATGGTAATTCAGTCGAAGTCAGGCAGTGGTGCCATGGGTGCGTGTAAAATATACCGTGCATGCGATGAAGTGTACAACTGTAGTGTAGTGCCGTGATGCGGTATTGTACAAAACGTGATTGTTCCACTTGTGCCCTCAACTTGGCTATTTAAGCAAAACGTGACGTCATGTGTCGAGGTCTATTCGTACCCCATCTTGAAAAATCCTGCGTAAGGGTCTGGTAACCAACATCTCTCACTTCGCTATTATTTGAAGAAATCGAAATGGTCTGTCTGCCAAGTGGCGTGACACGAAGAAAACAATAGGTGTGTGAATTAATCACCCTACCCCAGTGCACACTGCTAACGAGTAAGCTAGTCCTTTTAATCAGAAAAAATTGAAGTATTTATTAGCAGAATTCACTTTATGAAATAGTATATCAAAATTCACTAGCCAGATTGTGATAACCTGTACTAGGCCATGAACATCGCATTTTTTGTAGCAAGAAATGAAATGAAATATCTGCAAGGGAGTAACTGGAGCCATGTCCTCCTAATAAAATATGAAATTGTGGGAAAGAATTCCCAAAGCACCCCCACTGGGTCTCCGTTCCAGCACCCTATGCGTCCAAACTCGCGCTTTGCCATCGTAGTGCATCTGAGCTCCCCCATCGTGCCCACCCCTTCAAAAATTCCTGAATCATCGCCTTCGTCTAGACCTTGACCTACATCTTCTCATTCCCAGATTGCCGCTCTACATCTCTCTGTGATAACTGTCCGGGTGGGAAATATCCGGCATAAACGTTGTCTGGGTTGGCAATTGTCCGGGTGGGAGTCGTCCAGAGTGGGAATTGTCAGGCCTTGCAATTGTCCACATGGGAATTTTCCGGGTGGGGCTTGTCCGGAGTGGGAATTGTTCGGGAACCCTCATCATATCATATGCACCACTGTGTCTGCTTTTTCAAATGCTTTTGGATAATACAAAGAGCACGTTGAAGCCTCTGCATTGTCGATGCGCTTTGTGGTGACGAGAACGCACAATAAGTCTGCACCGCTGATGACGGCATTAAGTATTGCGGCCTTCCATCTTCTCTGTTCACGCCGGAATCATTGTCCACGCGCTATTATATGAAAGAGTCTAATAGGTTCCTCTACTTACAAACAGGCTTTTGAGTAACTTGTTTGAAAGCCAGCTAGGCCCTTAACTAGAAGCTACGTAAAAGCTGCATTAAAAGTACCGTATACATTTGAGCTTAGAAGGTCAACAAATATTGATCTTTGACTCATAATTCCTCCCAAAATATAGAAGTGGCTTTCAACTACGTAAATCTTGACCTCCGCTACCATAGCAATTCCCATTTTTTGGTAGTACTTGACATTTATATTATACCTGTGAAGGTTCCATGGCAAGTCAATGTTTTCCATTGAATCTATACTGCAAGTTTTTCTTCATAATTTATGCTTTGACCTTTGACTTATGACTTTTATTTCCGCGGGTCTGAAAGACACAATTTACCGCTCCTCAATTTTACCTTCTACCTCGGAATACTGTCGTTTACTTACAGAGGTCTGTGTGACAGTTTCCCGCCCTGTTGTACCTTACGGACAAAGTTGCAGAAAAGTTAATTCTGACTTTCCTTGGGTACCTACCTACCAAGCTTGGAGAACATCGGTCCATCCGACTAGGAGGGACTTTTGCAGCAAATTTGGACCTACAAAATACATTTGACCTTTCATCATGTGACCCTTGAACTTAATTTCCAAGAAAAGCACATATTTTGGCACTTCTAAACACTTCGTAAATATATGTGTAAAGTTGCATGACAGAGCAACTTTTTCTCTTGAATTATAGCCACGTTGACCTCTAACCTTTGATCTTTACTTCCTGCTTCTAGTAGGCACAATTTCATACCCTGGAATATCTTCCAACCAAGTTTGAATAAATCACTCCAGCCAACAAGAAATTTTTGACACATATTTGCATTTAAAAATTTGCATTTTTCCTTCCACCACATGACATTTGACCCCAGTTTCCATAAACCGTGCATATTTTTGTAAAGATCTAGACATTCCAAATATATGCGTCAAGTTTCATATCAGTTCAATGTATCCTTTTGGAATTTTAGTTCAAAAACAATTTCACAAAGTTTGACTTTCACGTCTGAGATTTGACCTTTACCTCCAATAGTATGTGAAACGTGTGTTATACCTAGGGTACCTTCATACTACGTTTAAAGAAAATCGGCCTTCCCATGTAGGAAATATATGTGAAACAAATCGGACACACACACACACACACACACAAGCCCCAGTTTTGGACGTCCAATTACCCGGGTGTACTTCCTTGAGTTAGCGCCTGAGACAAGAAATGGGAAAAGTAACCTTTACCACGACAAAGGATAATATTTCAACTGATATTGCCTTCTGTAGCCAACTACCAAAGAAACTTCAATGTCTTTTCCTTCCCAGGGAATAATGAGATTGTAATGACATTGAACGTCAAAATAGTGAAAGTACACTTGGAAGATTAGCTTTTAAAGTCAGAATATTAAAATGAGAGGTAAAACTCTTCGGATCAACGGTAGAGCATCCGCCTCTCACTTGGGAGGCCCGGGTTCGACTCCCAGGTCGAGTCATACCAAAGACTTTAAAAATTGAACCTACTGCCGTTGTGCGTGATGCTCCGCATAAGCAATGGATAAGGGAAAACAAGCCAGTGAGCCACAACTGGAAAAAAGGCCGTGGCCGGCTCGACTTGAACCAATTGGTTGGAAACTGGGCCGTTAAACCTCATCTAACTAACTATTTTGATATTTTAACCTCAAAATTGTAAGGTTTTCAAAGTCACAAAAATGAAAAACAACGCAATGACAAAAGAGTTTAAGCGTTCGACATTTAAGTTAAGCTATTGCAATTATCTGTCAGAATTTGGACACTTAGAGACAAAATAATGAAGTTTTAAAGTCTTAATTTTGTCCTTCTTATGTTTTTCCATTAATGTTTACTTCAAAGACCCAGCGGCATCGGGAAGCTGCGGTTTTAAAACATTTTTCAAGGGACCAAAATTCAACCCTCACAAACACTTAACGACAAGAAAAGTTCTGTGGCTATGTTTGCTCCTGAATGAAAAGTTGAGCGATTTTGAAATCTGAAGTCTTTAAAGAAAAGGGGAACTTATTTTGCTTTCTATTTCGGGAAAGTTTCTACACAAAATACGTGCGTGAAGTCCACAGAAACATTCTTGGACTAATAAGAAATATTTCATTTCCTTCATTGTGCATTATGAAAGGGCATCTAAGGCTAGCAGGTACCTGTATAGGACCTTCTGGAAGCTCTGCATTAATCATATGAAATGGGGGCAATGACATAATGCGTACTACCTGACATTCACATGATAATGTAGAGTATGACGCCGAGCACTTTACAACTATCGTATTTTTACTAATTTTGAACAAAAATCAGGAAGAACACCTTCCAGCAATGGGGAATGACAGGGAGGGAGAGTAAAGGTGCAGGGAGGTGATATTGGGCCTCCCTGATAGGTGTAGAAAAGGGGTGAATGACTACTAAGCGCGTTTCAGAATGCTGTTTTTGTCGTAAATGTATTAACAATCACCATGTATACCGATAATGACTGCGCGCGAAGCGCTCTGTAAAAATACTTGAAAAATGTAAAACGGCAGATACGTACTTTCAACCGTCCGCATCTTGCTACATATTAGATTGAAAGATCCCATATTGATGCGAGGTCCCCACAGATGTCTGGAGATTAATCTCTGTTCTTCGGAAAATGTTGTGATCAGAAGTTATTACCATAACAATGGTCATGGCATGGAGTGAAAAGCGTGACGAATGCGTGAGAAGCGCGCTGAAATTTTTCAGTAAATAAGATTTCGATGACAAAACCTGCATTCGGGCTCTGCATCGAGACACTTCCAATTGCCCAACAAACCTACATGCCACTGCCACGAGGCAGTCTTTTACCTGTTATTTCGTAAACCTTCAACTTTTTGCTGCTGCATGTGCATCTCCAAAAGTTCCTATCGGAAGATATTGATAATAAGACTAACACTGATGTAAAGTTTGAAGCGCGCGGAACGCACGAAAATTTGATAGTTTACGAAGGAATTGCTTAAATTCTGATAGTTTGAGAAACATTTGTGACAGAAAATGAAGCAGAGATTCAAAAATTTCTTACAAAAATGAAAAATAAAATGTACTTTTCAGCATACACGTATCTGTAGACTGTAACATTGGGGGGGGGGGGGGGGGTGATTACATGGGCCATCCCCTAGTCAAATGTTGGGGAGATATATCCCCCCATCCCCCCGGGATCTACGCCTTTGGTAGAGAGGATCATCTCCTAAAATGCCTCCCAATCAAGAGACTTTTTCTGAAAATATTATTCCCATGAATATCGATCCCAGTGACGTGTCACCTGTCACGTAATAGGGTAGCTATGCTTGCGCACACAAACGCTGTGGGTGTTCACTCGTGCTTATCAAAGTAAATAATCTAGTCGATATCCGCTGCGCTGTGTGTGTACCGTAGCGATGAGACTTTCTGCAAGAATGAGGGCAAAAGTTTCCAAAATGTAGACCAACAGATTTTGCAAAGGGGCTCCAAAACCCATTCACCACTGACAATTTACCCAAAGAATGTTTGAATTGTTGGTAAAATAGGCTATATGGCGGCTCCCATAACCAATTTTTCTCTTGATCGGGGGAAATAAGAGTCTCCCAAACGGAGAATCTCCCGAATCTCCCGAACTGTTGAAGGTTTAACCTTGTCTTTGCTCATAGCAAACATAATATCATATTATGCAATTGTTCTGTAGGGAAGACGAGCTTCTGTCGTTTCTTAGCAGGCTGAGTGAGGAACAGACATTTAAGCTGCAACAGTTGTTATGTTAAAGTCCCAATACGAGTTTCCTGAAAAATTTTAATGGCAAAGAACAGGCGGTGCTTCATGTTCTTCAGACAAAAAAAAAAAATAACCAGGAGAACGCTTTTTAGCGGAAAAGAGCTAGTTAAAAGGGTATAAAACAAAGACAGTTAAAAATAGTAACAGTTATTCAAACAACTGTAGAATATGCAATTTGTTTCCTCTGTAGGAGGTCGTTGGCACTTATGAATATTCATGAATCAGCTGCTTTTGCGATCACGTCATGTTGACGACTGTCCAGCACGATACCACCAGTGTACATCTACTGCAAACGCACTCGCTTACAGTATTTTCATTGTCCACTAATCAACGACGAATGTTAGGCTACGATGTGCTGGATGCACGACAAATGTAGCTATAGGGCCTTAACACACAAGCAGTCAACCTGGACGACATTGGCGGTCGAACTGCGCGGCTGTGCATGTTCATTATACCTGTATTTTGCCTCGTTGTGCTAGGCAACGTTCTCTTATTCCGCTTAGGAATTCAGGTGAGGTTTTCCTCCTTTTTCATGTTAGTTGTACAGCAATTTTGTTTCTCGTGGGTAATGTTTCTAACTACAATTCAGTTCTAAGGCTACACTAACTTGAGTATAGTCCTAGGCTGTTTGTGTAGTCTATCCGTCGAATATACAAGGAAATACTCAGCACTGTTTACGTGCGTACATTTCACTACAGTTGAGCATGTAGGCATGGCACCTATAGTTGTTTATTCATGAATAATTATAAACAAACAGACTTTCATTGGTTCATACTTCTGACTGAAAGGCTCATTACGAGGAAAGAACTCGAATTTCAATTGGCAATCCGAATTCAACATCTGCATTTCGGACAAAGATTACTCCTGAAAGAAGCTGAGACTGTCAGGCGTGTAGCCAGGCTCTTCGGCCCGAGAGGGGGGGGGGGGAATGAAAATTTACGTCCCGATTTCATGATTTTCCAAACTAATTGTAGTAGAGGTGGGTCTCTCCCACCCACCGTTTGCTCTGGGTCCAGTTTACCCCCCCCCCCCCGGCCACGTCCGGAAGCTCTGGGATTGTAAAGAATTGGGGCATGAGAATACAATATCGACTTGATATTCAAATGGCCTTATCAGTATTTGAACTGATAAAGGCACGCTGATCACAATTTAATTAACTATTTTTCATAACGCGGAAGAAATGATGATCGATTTGATGACACCGGAGTGCCTTGTCAGTGGTAAACTGGACGTAAGATTGAGGAATTTTTCCAGAGTAATCCATAACCTTTCCTCAGAGGGACCTTTGAGACATAATCCAAGCAAACCGCCACTACCAGTTGGCGCGAAGCGTACAGGGTAATATTTTGGCCAATATGCCTTCCCAAATTATAGGAAATGACACTTCCCAGGTGTTGTAAGTTGCACTTAAAATTATCATTTTTTTTTTTGGTTTAAGCTTTTAGGAGGATTGCTGCCACAGTCAGCCACACCATTGGGTCCCCTGAGAGAAAATTAAAATCTAAGTGGACAGAGGTAAGATTTATCACTTCAGCCCATATCTCAGCTGGGAATGGAAAATATGGGTGGAGCTAGCGCATGTTTCAGTGTCTATGTGGGCTTACCCCGTGACCCGACGAACCTGAACGAAATGTTTAACTATTCAAAATGGAATTGGATGCGCACTAAAAACAATACAGAATCCCAATTTGATTTTTTTATAATTACCTAACTTGGACTAGGCTATCGGTAGGTCAATATGATGGTCATGGTGATAGGGTGAGTGTAGATGGGAGCTTATCTATTATGCCGGGAACACTGGTCACTGTAAGGATTAATCCTTAATAACCTGCCCCCTGCCCCCCTGCCCCCCCCCCAACTGGCTAAGCTACTGAAGACTGTTCTTCTTAGTATGTTGGAACCTCTTAAACTGGACCAACTTCATATATCTGGCTCTAGTGCTATTACGATTTTTGGCAGTTTAAGTATTTCTTTATACAAACTCGTATTGGGACTTTAATGGTAGTTTTTCTGAATAACTTATATCGAGAATATGCCATGGTGCGAACCACAGGTTGACGGGACGTTAAGGACTGAGATTAGGAGAGATTTAAACGTACGGGTGTGTTGGTTGCTTTGTGAGTGTATCTATGTATCCAATGTTTCAAATATGTCTCCTATACAAACGGCTGGATATAGGCTATTTTCTTTAAACTTGAATGGACAGGGGAAGGCATCCTACTGCGGATAATTTTATTTCACCGATCCTCGGAGGCTAAAGCCTCAAGTCATAATTCCAGGGGCGGATCCAAGGGGGGGTTTTAGGGGTTTAAACCCCCCCTTTGATTTTCGAGGATTTTTTTTTCATTTTGTATAATATATTGTTTATTTTCCCCGGTATGTTCTGAAGGTTATTTTCAGTTACAACAATGCAATTAACATGCCATAATTATAAGTTTGCTGACAGCGTATATTTTCTTCTATCGTCCCGATTCTCTCTCATTCAAAATCCTTATAGAGTCAGTGAGTCCTTCAAGGGGAGGTCCAGCTCTAATCTTGGTTCCCATATGCAATGAAATCGCATTCAGTAGTGTCTAACTCTGTTTAAAAAAATGGGAACGCGACTCCAGCTGTTCGCTTGTACCTTTGCTGAAAAATTCAAATATTGTGTTGACTGAAAGTGGTTGTCGTTGAATTGGAATCACTTAATATAATCAGAAATCGAGAAGGCTAATCATACTTTGGACATGCGTTGGATGTAAAGACGTTCAGGGAAAATAGACTGTTCAGTTGGAACATACATCTAAAGAAGTTACCATTGTTCTGGAAGGTATTATAATTCAAAATTCGCTTATATACTGACTCCCTTTCATTTGTTACACAAGATATATTCCTTTTGTATCCAAGAGTACGTTATGACCAAGATCACGTTTAAACATTATTCCATGCAAAAGAGTGGGTGTTTGCCTGGAGTTTCTTGCACATGGGAAGTGCCAGTGACCTGTAGGCGGTATTTTAGCATATTTTCCTTCGTGCCTCTAGACGGCATGGTTGTATGTACAGCAAGAGAGGGTATCAAAAAACGTAATGTTTCCATGGAAATGACAAACATACAAAGCATGAAACATGAAGATGTCCTAAGTATAGATTGTAAGGTCTGAGAAGGGTCAATTGTTCTTGGTTCACGCCGCGCAGTGATGGCGTCAGGTGGGGGACAGGGGGAAGTTTTACAGTTTTTTACAGTTTTTTACAGTCGGGAGTCTTAGTCGATACGGTAAAGTGTGTAGTCCCCAACGGCGACAAGTCGCTCCGACGGTTTACCCGTTTTTTGCTCTCAAGAGCAGTGGCGCCGGCACCGGGGGCATGGGAGGACGAGTGCCCCCCCCCCCAATCGATTTCAGATTTTTTTTTTTTTTTGAGAATTTTAAAATGATCTCAAGAGGCGTTTAAGCTATAGATTTCCGTAGGGGGTAAGGTGAGGTGTGTTTTCAGCCGAGTGATGGATCTGTGGTTATGATTTTCAATCACAAATGGTTCTCAAACTATCAGAATTATCCCAATCTTTCGCAAACTAGCAAAATTTTCGCGCGCTCCAAACCTTACCTCAGTGATATCCTTATTGTCAATAATTTCCGGTAGCAACTCCCGTAGAAAGCACAGTTGAAGGCTGTTTACGAATTTTCAGTAAAAGATTGGCTTTGTGATTGGCATATAGGTTTGTTGAGGAATTGAAAGTGTTTCGATGCAGAGGATCATGAATGCAGGTTTTGTCATTGTAATCTTATTTAATGAAAAATTTCGGCGCGCTTCGCGCGCATTCGTCACGGTTTGCACCCCGTCTTATGGCCATTATTAAGGTTATAATACATGGAACTATTCTGATCACACTTTTCCGAGAAACATAAGTACATTTCTAACCTCTGTAGGCCTATGGGATCTTTCAGTCTAATTTGTAGCATGATCTGGAAGGTTGAAAGTACGTATTTGCCGTCGGTTATACATTTTTTTCAAATGCAGCCATTACCGGTAGGCCTATAGATGGCGATTGTTAATACATTTACGACGAAAAAGCATTTTGAAATGCGCTTTTTAGTCCTACACCCCTTTTGCTATACCTAGAAGGCGTTCGTCTGGGTTTTCGTTCAAACTTAGTAAACATACGACAGTTGCAAAGTGCTCGGCATCATACTCTATAGTATCATTTGGATGTCAGGTAATAAGCATCATGTCAGTGCCCCATTTTATATAATTAATCCAGAGCTTCCAGGAGGCCCTATACAGCTGCCTGTCAGCCTTAGAAATACCCTTTCGTAATACACAATGAAGCAAAGGAAAATTTTCGTAACAGTCCAAGAATGTTTCCGTGGACTCAACGCACGTATTATTAAGTAAAAACTTTCCCCGAATAGAAGGCATTAATTAAAGTAGCCAAAAATGGGACTTCAGGAGGTTTGCTGACAACATACCCTTCTGTTAGACAACATACTCTCCTCTTTCACCTTACCAAAAATTAGAATTCACTAATGTTGGACGTCATCTGTGTCATTTGGACGTCATCTGTGGTGCCCTCCCCCCCCCATCACCAAATCCTGGCAGCGCCACTGCTCAAGAGGACAATTTCCCTTAAAAAACCCCAAAATTTTCGGCGCGCTAGGCGCGCGGTAGAGTCACTCCAGTTTCTTCAGTACTTCCATTCTACATTGCTAGATAGCACAAGACCTGTCAAACTTAACAAGCAACATGTAGGTAGAGTACACAGTTTATATAGAGGTCGTTAATTCCATCCCATATCGCAAAGTCTACTTGCTGTTGTCTTGTGTGTGTCATGCGGTACGGTCAGTTGGTGAGCGACTCAAGGAGAAAAGTTTGGGTATTTCATAGGGTAGTTCAGGTGGTTTGGATAAAATGTATGCTATCCCTGATATGGTCTACAACCCCTACAGTTTTTCTTTTTTCTTTTTGTTCTTAATGATTAGGCTTCATATATTTTTTGTGTAAAACCAAAAAAAAAAAAATTTTTTTTTTACGTTTTTTTTACGTTTTTGCAATTTTACGTTTCAGATTCAAAAGTACACCATCAGTGCGCAACTCGGCTCATGAAGTATTCAGTGATATTATGCAAAATATGCCCTGCAATGACTTGGAATATTTAGGCTCCTTCATATCCCCTCCTTACCACCCCTTCGACATAGGGGCTGTCGGAACTTCGGGTCACTGCATGATCCGGCCCCCTGTCGGGAAATGCTGTCGCTACCGACCTTGTCGGTTTACTTATTTTGGCTTTCAAAAGGGTCATTTCTGCGATAAAATCCAAAATTTTCAGTCCACTTTGCCCACTCTTCCTCAGTTCCGTTACTAATAGCTAAATATAGTACAAACCCTTTCCACCTTTTCAAGTACCTTAATATAAGTAGAATACATGGATTTATGTAGATGTCAGTCATTTCATCTTATTTTGCTAAACCGAGTTAATGTTCTCTTGTGTCTGTCGTGCGGTACTGCTAGTGACTCGAGGAGGGAAGTTCAGCGTAGGTTATGCCCGATATGGCCCAAATGCCTTGGCAATTGACCCATATCTACGCTTCAAATAAGTACAGATTCTTTTTAGTGTAGGCCTATCGAAAAAATTTCGCGCTCTTCGCGCGCTTTGAAATTTCACAGTTTAGATTCTAGGGAAAACGATAAATCAGGGCGGAAATATATAGGCCTATCTCTAGTATATACAAATATTATGAAATATATGCCCCGCAATGTCATAATCTAATACACAAGTTTTCTTTAAATCCTTCCTCACCAATTCCTCGACAACAGTCATGGCTGTCGTGGCTTCTGGTCGCTGGCCCGCCGTCGGGGAGTCTGCCCTCCCCTCGGACAAATCCTGGCACCACCCCTGGCGCCGCGCCAACCGATGGTCGCGCTCCGCTTAGATAACGAGACAACCAAAAATCCCATGCATGCGATTAAGCCTACCAGTTTAATTTTAAGGCCCCATGCCAAAATACTTTCAGAAGATTTCAAAAAGAGAAACCAAGTTTTCTTTATTGAGCACAAGCGAGCAACTTTGAGTGAGTCACTGTGAGTGCCTAGAGAGAGCACAACAAATGACTGAATGCTCCGAACTCCTGACGCCCAAGATCGTTATCGGGCTGTATAGCATGCATCTCTCACAAGGAGGGAGACAACTTTCTGACAGGACATTTATCATAAAATTTCTGACACAGGGAATTTCAATGAAAGCTTGTTTTTATACGGATCAAAGAGCCTAGGAAACGCGTGAGAAATGCCATTTCCTGCAATCTGGGGGTCTTCTAGACCAAAAATTTTCTCTGTACGCTTCGCGTCAACTCATGGTGGCGCTCCGCTTAGATAGTAACTATATAGCAAAACCCCCCCTTTAGTCAAAACCTGCATCCGCCCCTGAATTCACATTTGCTTCTTTGACGTGGATGCCATACAGCTACATCAAGTTCTATAAAATCGAGTGTTTGCAATGGTAAACAAAGTCACGTGCGAAAACAGAGGCCTTAGGGCAACAGCCCACTACGCGGCTCACAAATGTAATGGAGGGGGAAGGAAACATACAAATAAAGTAAAAAGAGGAAAAAAAAAAGAGGAAAATGTCAAAACTGTGGTGAACAATGACCGATTTATGCGTTTAAGAGTATGATTTCTTGTAAGTCAGGTCGAGTAAGGTCCCATCTCACACCCGTTATGGCTACCCTCAGATGGTAATCTTCAAACAATCCGATAAACCTTCTTTCTGCAATTATAAGGGTTTAGGATACCAAGCTACCGCTATACTGGCGCCACGGTCATGGCATAAGCCATGGACCTCAACAGTCAGGGGACATGGGACATTTACCACCAATATTGATGGTCAGGGTATGATATTGATTTTACGACTTTGCCCTATAAACTTAATAAAAAAACAGTAGATGCACATCGTCCATGTACTTAATTTAGCCACAGTAAATAATGGGATATAGGAAGGTTTGATCTTTTTTGTACAGTCTACAATCACCAACTACTTGCTGTACTACATTCTTAATTTCTAATCGCAACGGCAAAGGGAGCTTTAATCTTTTTTCCAGCAACAAGGGTCCAAGTCATGAGACCTGATTTGTTTCCAGCAACAATTGCTGGATTCCAATGGTTGTCGTGCCTCAACATCATCTTCACTTACCAACCTTTCAGAAAACATTCCAGTAATTAAACAACAATAGCAAAGCTACAGAAGGAAGGGGGAGTGGGCAACTGCCAAATACTTTTAGTTCCTAAGAGATTTGTAGTTACAGTGTGCATAACTGACTTCACTAAACAACATTTCGGGAAAATTTTCAGTAATTTCACAACAGTAACGTAGCTACAGGAGGGTGGGGGCAACTGTCAACCATTTATAGTCCTCAGGAGATATGTCGGTACTGTCGCTAATTTGTCTGCTCATTTGCTTGAACAGTATTAGAGATGGACTATATGCTATTTTTACCTCAAGAAAAGTATCTATATGTATTTACAATCATCTGGTAAACGAATTTAGTGGATTAAAATTGGTCAGCATGTAAATCCTTTCGTTGGGCTAGGCGCACACTTAAAACTCAACGTTCTACTATTAGATGCACTTTGTAACATGATCTACTGCTAGTTGCACCTTGTAACAGAAAAGATGTCTCAAGAAAGTAGTGGCATACCTAAAGCAATCTCGCGATCGTTATTGCAAACTAGCACTTCAATGGGTCACCTAATATATTTCATACCAAATTAGGGATATGGAACCTCTGGCCCCCGGGCCGTATACGGCCTGCGAGACCATTTTATCCGACCCGCGAGGCAATTCATAAAGGTAAATTCAGAATCACTTGAAAAGTAGCAAATCCCATATCCCACAGCAGCTAATCTGTTGCTTGTACCACTTTCCGGACATTTTACGTAAAACTGCTCAAACACTTCCAGTAAAGGTCTAAACCCTAGTATGTAAAATGCACCATGCCTACCGTTTCAGTAAACATGAACCACTTGCAGAATCCTTGTACCACTGGTGATACTGAAGCTTTGTGTAGGAGGCTACATAGCATTGAACAGAATTGAGCTATCACATGTATCGGTCTATTTATAACAGTACGAAACTCAGTGGGTACTGTATTTTTCCCGGTAGATTCGGAAGGAGAGGGGTTAGAACTGTCCCTCCGAAGTATACACTCAACGGTAGAAAGCTAATCCTTTTTGGAAAGCAAAGGGAAGATAAAGTTGGTTGATTTTTTTCGGAGCGCTTCGCGTGCACTTTTTGTTTAGGTTCATTCAGCATTATTACTATTCGGAAAGACAACTAACCATATTGTAATACATCTGGTCTGTGTAGCCTTGTACATTCAACGCCTACAAATCTGTACAATCTCCAGAGCTTCCGGGGCTTCGCTCTAATTTCTTACATGAGTTTGCCCCTTGATCCCACCAGAGCCCGTCTGTGTCCTCTTGGACTGCGTCCCATGGGAAAAGCTTGTTGCGCTCTCGGGCCTTGCTGTCTGCGGCCCGCGAGTGGATTATGACTATCGAAACGGCCCGTCTGAAGGAAAAGGTTCCCCACCCCTGTACTAAATGGAGAAGATATTTCTAGTCTACAATCATTCAGAAACACAATTTTACCTTGATCACTTCAAACATGACATAAGAGCTTATTGTGCCTTCCTACTGCCAACCCGTAACTTCATTTTTCCTAAAACAGTGAAGTCTATTCGGAAAAACGCTTCTTCTACCCCTGTAAGTAATTTAAGGATTGCTAATGAGTCCAGCCTGTGGATTCAAGGTTCATAGAGTGGCAACTCCCAGTTTAAACACAGTGGAGTAATTTATGGAATTCCTACATTTAACAACAACTGCCCCCTTCTCCTTTTCCTTGGATCCCGGGTGTCATAAAATAGATACTCCTATGATAACCTCAATCTACATTCTTCTTGATTACCAGATGCCAGGAATTCGTATCTAACAGTGCTAGTTTCTAAAATTTGATAGGGGAGTTTTCCAGACCTGACTTGGCCATTTTAACGGATACATGGTCGTTATTTGCATGTCCCAGGGCTGTAACCGAGTCCACCTAATCCGAGTCCGAGCCAATTCCGATTCCAGTGACCTCAGTTCCGGGCCAATTCCGAGTCCGGTACCCCCCGAGTCCAAGCCGAGTCCGAGTCCAGACGACCCGAGTCCGAGCCGAGTCCGAGTCCATCTCATAATTAAATGTGCAATCCTTGGAATTTCCATGGCAGCTCTGTACTGTGAATACAGGACCATGAGTACATGGCCAGGTACGACTCTGGTCATGAGTACGGGTACAGGTACTAAGTCATGGGTATTGGTACGGGTATATAAACCAGGTCATGAGTACGGGTGAGGGTACAGGTACTGCAGGTCATGGGCTCGAACACAGGTACTGGTCATAAGTACGTGGTATGTGTGACAGGTCGTGAGTATATAGCTGGTATGGGCGCAGGTCGCGGGCCATGAACTTGAACACATGCAGACTAGGGGTACGTACCACAACATGAGTATGGATACAGTCATGAGGAACTAGTGTGGGTATGAAAGGGTACAGGATCTGACCAGGTGGTATGGGTGCATGCAGGTAGGCTATAGCTACTTGTCACGAGTCACAGGCTCCACCAGCTACTATGATGAGTACAAGAATAATTAGGTGTACATAGTCATGTGTTTGGTAGCCAGTCTATATGAGTATCATATACTGTACAGTACTGGAATATTAAGTTCTAAACACAACCACTGCAATGTCTGGTACTCAGGTGCCTAAGCTTTTCTGGGGAGCACCTCCCAATTTTTTCTAGCCCCTCAAAAATTTCACAAGTCCATAAAGGTTAATAGTGAAGACATAGATATCCCCAGAGAAGTAACCTTAAAACATTAAAGCCCTACAAATTATATCAATATTGTAGCCTCCCCCCACCCTACCCCACCCCATCCCCCATCCGAAAAATTATGTCCCTACATCCTTACAATTGCGCCTACTGATGCTTGTACTGACATGTCTTAACTCTATGGTTTGAAGTAAAGTGCCGTTTTCATACCTGTTACACTAATTAATTTCAAGTACGGTACACAAAACTTACTTGTATTGGCAAATTAGTATTGATTATTATCTGATGTCTATACACATATGGCTAATTCTGCACTGCTATTATGTGTGATTGGACTTGCACCTTATCCTAGAGGTTGATGGTCATCCAATTCTTGAATAGCTTAATCAACTTGAACCATGGGCTTTTGTATATGAATCAAGGATGTGTTGGAACAACCATGCACCAATCTATTTACAATACATTCAAGCCAATTAACAGTTTTACAACAAAAGCAGTCAGATTTGATGGGTCTGAGAGTTTAAGAGGTGGATACTATACAAATCTCCAAAGCAATGGAAGATCCAAGGAAAACACAAGCTACACTAGCTGGTAAGCTACATAGTAATACCTTGAGTTGAACCTAATTCATTCACAGGCACAATGTGCCCATTGATTGTTACCACCTTGCACAATGCAAACAATGAACATGGGTCTGTGCCTTTGCCTTACAGTACATTGTCAGGGAATCTCCCAAAATCCTATTCAGTTGAAACCATAAAGATATTATGGGCCCTGAACTGGAGGTGATACTTTTTTGCATCCTGTCTGTTTAACAAATTTTACAAAGGTTATACTGTGCAGTGTGTAGGTATATATACTACTGAAGGAAGGCTTTAACTGCTACAAAGGGGGTGATTCCCCTTACATTTGTAAGTTTTATCCAGATCAGACAAAATTAAACAAACTGTCTTTAACAGCATATATGTCAATAGCTTCTGCTGATGTTTATATGCACTTTGAAAAATGTACTAACTGTACACATCAGTCATGTACACATGAATGTGGAGCTTATATTTTATAGTAAACTTGATTTTGTTCAAGGCCTTTTTAACTACAATTTAATGAGGGTATAGGCCTATATGAGAACAGGTGGTGGATGCGGTTCAACTGGGAGAGGCCACGGGCCTTTAGGCCTATGTGATATTGCCAATATCACAACGCTTGGCAGTCCTCAGATCTGACCCCAGTTGCACTATATATAGACCTGCATGATCTGAAGTAAAGAAAGTGTATGTTGTACTGTATAACACAGTATTCTAGAAATAGAATGCACCGGTAGCAAGTCAAGGCTATAGATTTGTACATGTAGTACCAGTTCTGCTAGAAAGTTCAGCGTTACATTAAGTTACGTAATCATTCCTTGCTACCTATAGTATACTATAGCCGTACCTGGGGAAAACAGTTCATTGACTGGTACAGTTCTATGATTCTGGTCTTATAAGTTCATCAACATGCATACCTCCAGCTTGAACTTGTAACTCATTTCCCCCATGGACGACACACGGTGCAGACACAGTATGAGTAAGAAGTTTTTCTTTAAACTTTTAGGTGAAATCTATCTAGCAAGCACAAAGAATGCTCGTAACTTAATAATTAACTTACCAGTTGCCAACGCAAGACTAGCTGTAGTGTTGGTATACTGTAGACATGTACTGTAAAACTTTCATGCAGCCAGCATTAGGACTGTAAACAGTATTGCAGTTTGGGCCTACGCCTAGAACTCACTCTGTTCAAGCTGGAACTTAACTACGGTATGTGTGCTGTGTATGATTCATTATTGGTTCAATGCATACACTGCACTACATACATGCATGAAGACACATATGACTGCAGCTGGTTTTGCATGGGCATTGACAAACACTGTCCAGCTATATAGTATTCTAGCTTTACTAGTAGACTTAAGTGTCCATACAACCTGAAGCTTGCAGTAAATAGCTTGATTTTAAAGAGCCTGGAATGTAACCAGAAACACTGGAGACTGCATGCAGGCACTTTGGCCTTCAAGCCCTTTCACGGATGACTAAAATTTACCTCTGAAATCCAAACTTGAAGCCCTAACTGATGCTTGTATTATTTATATTTAATTTGCTCTCACACCCTCCCCAATGTCAGGTTTCAGGTTGCTTCCCCCCCAGCTTCCCCCCACACTTTTGGGCACCCTGCCCCCTCAGGCTGAGTCCTGGTATAATGACTAAAGCTGCACACTATTCTCATCCTGCCTTTGAATTGTAAGTAAACAGGCTATAGGTCTCAGCTAGCCAGAGGTCAGCAAGCACCCCCACCACCTGTGTGTACACCCCATTAAAAAGACATATGTTCAAAAATGCTGTCAAACTCTGACTCGACTTTGACTCAGATCCCGGCTTGACTTGGACACAGCTTGGTCTCGAGGCCTTCTGGACTCTGCTTGACTCTGATTCTGATCATTTTGGACTCAGACTATTTGCTTAAATTAGGGACAGGTGGACTTGAATCCAACCATACCAATCAGTAACAGTCACTTTTGTTGTATTTAACTTAATCACACCTTGTCATCTTGGAGGCTGGTGGTCACTGCTTGAACAGATAAATCAGTGTAAGTTGAATAACCTGAAAGGATGTGTAAGTTCTTCAATCAAAGGATTTTTGTAGCTGGGTAATGACAATGGTTGCCACTGTTGCCATTACAGAAACTAGGCATGATACATGCATCAACCAGGCATGTATCATGTAGCACTTTTCCAGCTAACTTAGAGGACCCATCTTTAAAACCTTCTCTTTATTTCATGTACCCCTGGCAAGCCTGGAGCCCCAGGAGGACTGAGCAAATCCTTTGCCTAAGAAGAAGCCACGTTGCTCCACCTACAAATTTCCAACCTGAATAAGATTCAACCCCAACTAATTCGATCAATAAACAACTCCCATGCCCTCACTGTTGCAAACATCCCCAGGGGCACTTTTCCCAGACAATTGGCTGATGGGCCAGTGGTAAATATGAGCTATTATGGTAGGGAGGCATCAATTTTCATTTAAGTGGACTCGGCTGGACTCGGCTCCAAGTCCGAGTCCAGATGCAGTACATTCCGGGCCAATTCCGATTCCAGGACCTGCCATTCCGGGCCAATTCCGAGTCCAGGAAAAACCGGACTCGAGTCCGGAATTGAGATTGAGTCCGAGTCTGGACTCGGGCGTTACAGCCCTGGCATGTCCATTTCGAAATTGCAAGTAAACTTATTACATTGTATGTCAACAAATTTATCCATAAGAATCTGTCTTCGCGTATGCATAGTTATTGTCAGATGGCAGAAAATTGCATCTTACAGTGCTTCCTTCCAAATTTTTCCAGGTGAAGACTCTCAGACTTACTCTGATCTGGGCTTTGCGCTGTCGGCACTCGAAGATTCAGACAATTCTCGCTCAAAAAGCGAGCCCCTCTCCGTTCTTTTGAGTGAACGCATTGAATTCGCACCGGATGTATACAGTAATAAAATCAATTAACATATATTCCAATCATTTGGTTTGTTGTACACCCAGGGGCGTAGCGAAGGTGTTATCTTTGGGGGGGGGGGGGAGGGTGTAGAGATTATGTTTTGCCGACAGATCTGGTAATGCGTCGCGCGAAAACGAGCTTTATCGGGTGGGGTATATGGTCCGCCTTAGGGCCCCTGGTGAGGTCCAGGGGCAAAGCTTTGCTGGGGGCCCGGGGGAGAAGCCCCCGGAAGCTCTGAGGTTTAAGCATATGTCTGGGTGAAGAATGAAGTCTCAGGATGGATATATTTTGGTTTATAATGCATCATCAAATGCAAAGATTCCCACTCAATAATTGTACTGTCCATGACGTCATGGACAGTACCTTAGGCACGCTTCTCATTTTCGAGAAGCAGTTCTTTCGTTCAATGTTTCTTGATTCTCACTGAGTGCTTTGTTCTACCATTAAGCTCATTATGTAGAGTGAATCATGTAGATGGGAACGAAACTTCTTGGTCACTTTTGGTTGGAATGGGGCTGAGCATGACTGGTTTTTGTTTCGGCGGTTTTGTATTTTATTGTTTTGTTAAGAATGGCTTGAGTAAGTCAAACTACCTAAACAGTAGTACAGTGTATTGTGGCACGTGGTCGTACTGTCGTATTTCGCCCAGTACTCTACGCACGCTTCTTATGTCGTAAAACACACACTGTACGGCTATAAGTGCTGTCGCGTTTGCTGATTGGTCGATTGCTTAGAGTATGTAGGCAAGGTCAATCACGAAAAGTGAGATTTCTTGAAGCATTTTGAAGCAAGAAATGAAGCTTGCAGCCTACTATAAGTCCATTGTGATGATATCTATGGAGAAGTACAGCTAGGCTCATTGGCAGCTCTCTACAGTACACTAACACTAACGCCTAGCTTCGTCGCGGCCATGCACTGGGCTATTAGGCCTACAGCGCTCAATGCATAGGTGGTCCCTCGTTATTAAGAAAGGATGAAGTATACTGTATGCACGTGTACGTGGTAAAAATGTCTCAACAAGGGACGATTTGTTTAGACATGAAATATTTTTGAATAGGCTTCCCACATGACCAGGAGAGTACTATTTCCTGCATGCAAAACCAAAAGTTTGTGCTTCTCAAAGTCAAACAGTAGAAGCAAAGTGATCTGTCACTCAAACTTCGGTACATGAAGAGGATTAAATTATTTTCAAGTACATATAGGCCTATTTTCTGACGGATTTGGTCGTGCTTTCTCACATCTTTACTGTGCCAACACTGAAAATTGAAAGGGCGATATTCTAAAGCTAGCATAACCACTGAGGACGTTTCCAAATACCAGCACAGAAACAATCATGGACAGTAAGTGGTTACGATTTTCGTAACCACATTTTCTAGTTTTAATGTAGTATGCTGTTCCTCTCGTCAGACCGATATAGTTTAAAGCGGTTGCGATCCAGAGCCCCCCCCCCCGTGTTTTAGCTAGGGCATTTTCCCAATGCAAAATTTACTGATCTGTAGCCTGGGGGAGGAGTCTTTCCCTCCCCTTTGGCAATTTTTGGAATTTGAAAGGTGCCTAGATTGCAAATGGTTCAATATTTGGGTGGATTTCTGCCGTTATGAGGAACCTCAAAATTTACACCTGGGGCTGCTTGTCAGATTTTTTCCGACATTTGTCGCCGTTTATGCGACTTTGTCGCACAAATCGGGGCTGGATAAAACACTGGGCCCGCCTTAGGGTCCCTGGTGGGGGTCCAGGGGGCTTATAATTTGATTCATAATACATGCAAAGATGCAAAGGTTCCTGAGATTATTTTAATGTGCTAGGCTATTCCTCCCGTCATGCCACTATACTTCAGGAGCTGAACCTGTCGTTCAGAATTGGAAAACAATGCGATCAGCATTTGAACACTATAGACGCGTCAGGCGTTTAAATACCGCGTAAGTGTTTAAATAGGCGTCCGGCGTTCAAAAAGGGAGAAAAAGTGTTCAGAATCTTAACACAAGAGTTCAAAATATGCTTTGAACGCCAGGGTGGGTTCTGTATCTGTTTCATTTTGGTGTTCAAAGTTAAAAGCCTGAGACTGAAGTGAAGGGAAGACATGCAAGGCACGCATTATTTTTCCCCAGGATGTTTGTGGGTAAACCGGATCCCCAGGAGTTTGCAAAATGTGTTCGAAGTCAAGGTTAGGGTTTAGAAAACGAGCTAAGGATACTCTCTCTATGGGAAATCGGGTGCTGCTCCCCATGGTGATGATAAAAGTGAGGAATAATGTGCAGAAAGTGCTTTTTTCTTCAAGAATGTCATATGACCCGAAGTAGTGCGCCTATACGGAAGCCTTTAATTCTCTTCCTTTCCCCGAGTTGCCGACGGACTCAGTCACTCGTCCAATTACACCGACGACCGTTGATACGGCCGTCACATGCATAATCAATTTGCCGACGGGCCTTCAACTTGAATGGACCAATTAGGTGAAGAGCCGAAAATCAAAATAGCCGATAACAGACTGGCCCCGCGCTCCCGTTCTCTCGTTCTCTTTTTTCTTTTCATCCTCCGTTGTCTTTCCTATTACTCCCTTCCTTTCCCTTTCCTTTCCCTTCTTCTCTCTTCTTTTCCTCCTCTTCTTCTCTCTTCTTTTCCTCCTCTCCTTTTTGCCGACAAACCGAAAATTTGCCGACGGCGACCAAATATTAGGGGGGTATGTGACACCCCACACCCCCGCTCGCTACGGCCCTGTGTACACCTTCTTTGTTCCCTCAAACTAGTTTATGATTTAGCATCAACGGACTTGGGGCCTGTTGACACGTTTGCAAATATTTTGTTTGTACATTCGCCATTTTCCCCTTTTGCCCCTCCACTCTTGTCACTCTAGCCATGATACTGTTTCATAATGCAGGTGTTATAACATTCAGGCTTTTGCACCCCATCCAAGATTCCTGACTTACGTTGCCCAATCCGAAAACTCCTCTTCATTTGATTATTAAATAACCTGAAGTGCATGAAATTTCTGGTCCTTCAATAATTACTGAGCCAAGGTTTTTGATGAAAGTTGAAGGCCTACATGAAAAGAGGCGCAAGACATTTAAGTCTGTCCTTGAAACGTCGAAGTTGTATTTTCTGCTTCTTAAAATTTCCGCTTCTTTCTTCTTCCAAAATGTTTGTTGTAGCTGTGGCAAGATTGCACAGTTGCATGTGACATTTTCAAAAAGTTCACTATGTTGGATGGGGGGAACCTCTCGAACCCTCCCCCATCCCCGCTTGACAACTCACTCTTGTCGCACTCGAAATTCCGTATTTGTAGTAGGACAGTGTTGTCTCTGTGCATCTTGCAGCTTAGCCTTCTCACCTCTCTTTCAAGTCTACCGATCTTAGCTTAGTTTCATGGAAGAGAATTCTCCTTTTCGCGTTTTCTCATTACGTTTAGAAAATTGCTTTCCTTTAGTAATAATTTATGTGTCAAAAGGAGGCATACATTGATTCATATTCAACTTTTTTAATTGGAAATTTTAAATGCAAATTGCATCCTACAGTTTAAGATTACATAATTTAAAAAGTTTAATTTTATAACCCGTAAACGTTTGTGGGTGAAACATCATTTAAAAAAATCTAAATGTAGTTCAAAGTTCAACTATAAAATACAAATCCAACGAATTCTCATTTTGATGCTTGAGCTGGGTAGTTTTATGGTTTTGGAAAAGTATTTTTCAAAGCCCACTGAAAAAGGGTATAATGTGTTCGTTATTAATATTTTTAGGCAATTATAAAGTGCTTTTCAATCAAGACCAGAGCTCTGTACAAAACTCAATTTTACACCTTAATTACAACAAAACGAAAGTTAAAGGAAAATGAAGTAAAAAGACAAAGGTAATCAAGCATTGAAAAGTTATACAAAACATGAGAACAATAAAAAGTACAGAAAAATTTTTATATTAACAAAATATATTGAAATCTAATGTTCCCTTTAGCTGCTGAATTGGAACGTAAATCTGGCTCGTTTGTACCCACCCACATCAACGTCAAAGCTAAAGCTACAAATGTTCCAAGCTCAGGTAAGTTTCAAACTGTTTTTCACAGAAACGAATATAATGGTTCAAGAAGTTTTTCTTTAAATTTTTCAATAAAGATAAAGGTGACATACAAACACCTCCTTTAGAAGTTCACGTCGATGGAGTTTTTCTAAAAGGTCGTGATCAGAACGGAAAGTAAACTAAATGGCGTATTGCAAATATGGATATTACATTCTTCCCTCGACAAACATAACAGAAATGTGCTACTTCAAGTCAGCTGATAACAAGGTTAAAACAGTGATCTTTTTTTGAAAAAAAGACTATTGAAAATAAACATGTGAACGAGTATGTAAACATTAGGTTTTCTTGAGGCCTACATATATCTATCGCATAAGACCTACCAAGGCTGAGTACCATTGTACCACTACCGAGGTAACAGTTTTTTCTTTTTTTTTTTCCTTTCCTTTTTTTTAGCAGTTTTCCTTCATTAATGGACTATCTTTATTTGTCTTTGCACCAGAGAAAAAGTTTCCCTCGGTCGAAACTTCCACCTTTTGTAAAGAGCATAAAACTTCGCAGGAACTCATTTGCATGGATTGCCACGAACACGTATGTTTTGCCTGTGCCTACTTGTATCACAAGGATCATCAAGTGTTGTCGTTAGAAGAAGTAGGAACAAAAATCGAAGTTGAAAGCAAAGCAGTAGAATTCTGCATTGGCGATACGAAACGAAAATTGAAGGGATTAGAGGATGTAATAGCACTTTTGGAGGAAGAATACCGATCCGTCAGCGAGAAAGAACTTCAAAGCATCTTGGAAGGAACTGCTGACGTTATAACAGTCCTACGAGACACATTTAAAGAATATGTGAACGATAAAGTAAAACTAAGCGTGACACTTTTGGATAGCACAAAAATGGTACTTACTGGGGTTGAGCAAGAAATATTTCTCTCGGAAGAAGAAATCGGTGCAAAGCTTTACCCCGAAGTTTTTACTAAACTTTACGAGCTAAACAAAAGAGAAATAAAGTTCAACAGCATAGAAAAAAACATTGATAAAATAAATCAGCAGCTAAAAGACGGCTCACTGGAGATATCTGTTCGTCCAACTTCCATATCAGCTAATATTGCAAGGGTATCACATGGTTGCATACTAGGGGCAGTTATGGCAACTGCAGAGAAAATGGTTGTGATCCGAAGTCAAATTACATCGAGCACGCGTTTGAACGTAGCTTGTATGAGTTGCTTTGACCCTAAGATTTTTACTTGGGAATACACATTTGAATGTGAAACGAAACCATATCCTCTTGTGCTGGGGAATAAGTTGCACATTACTCCCCGAAAAATTGAAATCTTGCTTGGCTGCGGAAATGAAGTAACTATCATCCAATTGTGTAGGGCAAAAGATGTTTTGTGTTTTGTGGAAAAGACTAGCACCATGGTAAAAATACAAAAAGGTTCTCATATTACAGCCATATCCACCATTACCGGAAACAATCTAGACATGGGTGTTATCCTGTCGGATAAAAATTCAGGAGTAATTCAAATTTTTGATAACAAATTTCAGTTGACTAAGAAAATAAAACACTCAGGCGAGTTAAGTATGATTACTTGCGTATTTAGGAATAATGTATACAAATACGCTGTGGCTGCTCGGACTTTTCAGTCAGTAGATTTACTGAGGGCAACTCCCGATGATGAAATTGCAAGAAAATATAGCAAACTTCAACTTCCAGATTCTAACTTACACGCTCAATCGTTATTATTCGATGGAGCATTTTTTACTGTTTTATGGGTGTCAGGGACAGAAATAAATGACAAAGGTCAAAAGTGGAAAGTAGTTGCCTATAAAGACGACGGAGAGGAATGTAATGTATCTAAAGAAGGGAGATGTGCACCAAACATAAAGGCCGTTTCAATTAGTCACGTAAAGAACGACACACTACTCTGTTTCTCCAATGGCACTTTTGATTTGTTTCAAACAATTAAAATATAAACTGTTCCAAGGGTTGCAGGTATTAAAAACAAGTATAAACCAAATGCGTAGTTCTGTAATATGACTTGCTTTAGAACCTGCAAGCTAGAGCTACTATAAAGCTTCATCCCTTCAAAACAAAGAAAATCGCTAATTATTTTTTATCTTAATGCACTTGTGAAAGGCAAATTTGAATCTGCCAAGACATTTACAAAACGGAAAGTAGCGTTGCACCGCTGTTGTATATCTGACACTTTTATCGCGTTTGTTTTCTACGTTCTATGTGGGCGTTAGTACTATCTTGCTTTGGAGTTGTTTTCTTTTTTATCAAATGTAGAAATAAAGTGAAGAATGTTTCAATGTATTCCCTGTAGAAAGATCATGATGAATGGCCACTTGGTGAAAGCATATTTTATGATTGATGAAATGATACATTCTGATGAATCAATGTTTCGGCTTGATTGTACACAACTCCAGAGCTTGAAAATGTGTGTGGTGCTTTGTTTAATATTTCGTCAAGCCCTGTTTTGTACAGGCCGATGGGTTTAGTAGACTGGTCCGTCTTGACATATGGGAACACTTTGTTTTGGTTTTAGTAAAACGAATATAGAAACTTAACTGAGCTGTTGACTTGTGTCGCCCACTTGGACAAATGGGACGATTTTGGAAAATTTTGGACGACGCTTTTTCGTCAAAGTCCATTTTTGTCTTTCACCGTTTGGACGATATTGGTTGAAAAAGCGCTGCTTTTTAGACGATTTTTCAAGGTCACTAAGAAAGGAATGTTTTGTTGCGTAACCGACCGACTGTTTCATCCTAAAAATAGGGATTTTTTTTGTCTCAATTATTGCCGCTTACGGCTGAAGGACAAACTTCATTGTATCTTCCATAGCAGTAAAAAACCTTGAAAGTTTACGTCCGGCTCGTTAATTTGATCCTGTTTTTTAATGGAATAGTCCAGGCAGCAATTCTGGAATGTATAATTGTAGCTGACGATTTTTAACGACAGGACGATTTAGAAAGATTTTGGACGAAATCGTCCAAAAGCAGTACTTTTTCGCCCCATTTTTCACGTGGGATTGAGTTCATCTTGAGTAACCCTTTTTCTTGACTTTCATCTTCCATTGGAGAACAATGTTATTGATAGGAAAAAACGAACAGAAAGATAGTCATTAAACCACTAGCAATGCTAGCTTCGTCACCAATGGTTTAAATTCTGTATAAACTTCCTAATGAATTTTAAAAGCAGAGGTCCCTCCTGAGGTTAGTTCAGAACTACCAGAATCTGTTGTGATGTGTGTTGCCGAAGCTGGATAATACGTTTTCAACAGGACGAACTACAGTAAACTTACAGCTTTGGTAATGATGATGTGCACTAATAAGACAATTTCGCCTTGCTCACAAATGTACCATACTACAGTGGCAGTTACTGTGGAGCAAATGGTAGTGATCTCAAGTAAATACAAATCAAGTAGGCATTTGAACGCAGCATGTATTACGCATGAGGCAAAAGTGCCTACAAAACGTAACTTTAATAACTGTAAAAATGGATCTGTTCTGATCTACTTTGATCGGGAACTTTAATCCCTTCACGTGTCACACAATCGAGTCACCAAGTCAAATAAAATCCAGCATGAAAATTTTTCAGCCCCTACTTTACCAGATGGCAAACGTTGGTACAGCAACTTGCATTTACACACTGGGGTAGTTTTGGAATTAGGTCTTTTTATTTACATCAGGTGACAAAATGCCGTGAATAAGTTTTAATCTTTCCTTTCGTTGCCGTTACATGCAATAATTTTAAGCTGAAACATAAAAACGGGTGCTGAAGAAAGTAAGACGTCGTGTGCACGTGTGCTCTTTTCATGTGCCAGATTATTCACTTTAAGTTGGGACTTTGGCTCCTCACCATCGTAGAGTCGTTGAAAAGATTATACAGGCTGAGAGTTTAAGCTCATAACCACCGAATGACTTCAAGTGGTGGGCGGGTAGCAAGCCCTTTCATTTGGAATTTTAAATGCCTTTTATCTTCTTAATAACAAATAGATGTGTTACCAAACGAAATAGCGTCTTTTGTGGCTTTGTTATGAACGTGGACCAGATGAAATATTAGTAGCGCAAAACTGGGAACATTTCAAGTAATTTTGGGGAAATTACAGGGGAAGACGCTGGTGGAAGGAAACCGATCTTTAAGGGAGTAGTACTGAAAGGATTGGGCGAGGTTTCCCTTTTAAAATATTCACCGGTCTCGGTATGGTGAATCGAAAGTGCCGTAAACGATTATCCTGTCAGCTATCCTGTTCGGGTAGCTCGCAACTGGCAAAAATAAACAAGTCTTCGGGAACCACTTTACATTTGTGATTTAGTGTGGGTAAGTCAATGCAGAATTACATGGGGCTTACTACCTGCCGTGGCGTATGCCCACTCAACTACTCGGTCAAGTTGTAGGCAATCGGTGTCAATAATTGGTATTATACAGAGTCAGTTTTAGTGTTATTTCATGTTTAAAATAAACACTTCTAAGTAAGAGGCAATACATTGCACTTATCGGCTTGACAGTTTCCACTATAGTGCGGAGGGTAACAATGAAGGTGCACTTCAGTAAAAGCAGTTGCAAAGACTTTCAAAAAATTGCAAACACGGGGCTTTAATAATTTACAAGTGAAAATTGATTCTTTTCCCAGTAACACTCTATTAAAATTGCACTAGCGTCACAGCGACGATTTATTAGGAAGTTACTTCAGATTCCTAGGATATAATTAACATTGTTCTTTAAAATAATTTCTTTGTGAATGTGAATTTTGATGTAAAATATGTAAAAGAACATGACAGCTGAACTTCAAGAACGTGTTTCGAATTTCGTGAGGAATTCGGCATTGTTATTGAACATGCCAATATTTTTAAGATCATGCCCACATCACTAACAACAATGTGTACAACATTCAGTTATCTCTTTAATTTCCATGCTTAATGAGTAAAACGTAGTAACCATAAAAAAGTTTGAAAGGATTTGCAAACTTATTAATGAATATTAATAATTCAGTACAGACAAATAGGAGATAGAGAATATTGCTATGTATTTATTTGTTGAAACCAAAGAAGAGGCAATTAAGGCAAATTTAATATCGCTACCACTCCCACTTGTAGCACCGTACGCAAACATGTTAGGGCTAAATATTCTAACGGTGTCCCTATCGCGGTAAGTCCACACTACGCATTGCACAGTTGTAGTACTTAGGCAGACATGTTATAGGTCTAAAATATTCAAACTATATCCACGACACATACAGCGGTAAGTCCAGACTACCCCTTGTAGTATTTAGGCAAACGTATAAGGCTAAACTATTCGAACTACATCCCTTATACCTATAGCAGTAAGCCCAGACTACCATGTGTAGCACCTATGCAAACAAGTTATGAGGGCTAAAATTTTCGACCTATATCCCTTATACCTATAACGGTAAGTCCAGACCTTGTGGTACTTAGGCAAACATGTTATAGGGATAAAATATTCGAACTACATCCCTTATACCGATATAGCGGTAAGTCCAGACTACCCCTTGTGGCACTTAGGCAAGTTACTTTTCTTATTTTCTTTTGTAAATCAACAAACCAGCGGGGCATGATCTACATATTAGGGATTTTTTAAGCTAGCAGCAAAAAAGAAACAAACTCTTGCCCGGAATGATATTGTTCTTTATGTAAATCTTATATTTGGAAATGTGGACTTCAGTCTTCCTTATTTATCATAATAAATAAAAGTTTCAAAAACAAACTATCCTTTCGGGTTTTCCTTTATTAAATTTCTTTTCCCTTTGTAAGACTGCAGTTAGTAGTCAGATTCTGCAGAAATTATTCTAATTCTATTGTGATCAAAAGTTTATAAAATAATTGGGAATATTTCCTTGTAAATTATAAACAGGGATTCCACAGAGTGTATTTTATGTAGGAAAATTAAGAGAAAGCAATGTTACAATGTTTGGAAAATGTTTGCAGCTGTGTTAGTAGCTTCCAACCCTGTTGATGTGATAACGAGTTTAACAGGCACGTCCGACAAACGAAGGTGAGTACCTATTCTTTAAACACTATTTCAACTAGAAAGGGTTGAACACCCTTTTGTGGAGCACGAATCAGTTTTGGGTATTATCTCGTGAGTTAATTCTCGAAGTATAGTCATGATAACGTGTGTTATTCTTTAAAATAAAATAGGAACATGTATAATGAGCCTCGTGTAACATTCTGAGGATTCGGTTAGTTTGGTCATTTACTCTCTTGAAGTCGTAGCTCATTTTTATTAGAGCCAGGATTTCTTTTATTTAAAGCTCACTCGCTATGAGCTTATATATTTCAAAAACAAATGAAAGTAACACTATTTTGTTGAACAGTTTCTTTAAATGACAATAAGCCATTTTACCTTATTCCAGGGCACTTTACTTCATTTTCAATGTTTCTTCAATGAAGTTTTTTTCGTTTATCGTATTTATAGCACATACCTATGAACAATAGACTGAGACGGTAGAAACACTTAAATACTCTCACATGTCACAAAAATATGTTTTGGAGAACTTACAAAGCGTTTTTTCGAGCTTGGGGGGCCCTTGACATCCCAACAAATTCTTCAATAATACAACAATCAGTTATGGCGCAAATGATTCAAATATAATTTTCCAAAAGTATAGTTTCCTCTTTCTATTCAGCTATTCCTTTTCGTCACATTATCCCTGTCTTTCTCAAATCACCTGACCGATCGTTAGTTTGACCTGTTTCCAACCAGTGGTCAAGAATACTTTGCACATTCGTTGTAACATTCGTGATCCCAGGGAGTTGCTAGCAACTCCCCGGTGATACTGTGTAGAGGTTGTTAAGTAACACCAGGTGAAACTTAAGAACACCCGATCCCCCATCTTCTTCCGTTTATGGAATTACCGAATCATATACGCAAAAAAAAAAAAAGAAAAAAAACTGAAAAGAGGAAAAGAAGAGGGTATATTGTTGAAACGATTCTGGTAACATAAAGTAATTCAGATGTTTTCAAGTACTACAAAATTTCTGTACTCCTTGTGGGTCAAAATCAATGAAACATTGCTGAATCTGCTTTGTAAAGACTTCTGTCCTTTTATTTGATCTTTGCCCTTTTGTGTATTTGCCTTACTACTTTTTTATTCCGTGATGAAGGCAAAACGAACTAGATGCAATCACGCGGGTGATTGGGTGAGGGTGTGTGTGTGTGTGTGAGTGTGTTTGTGACGCTCGCTTGTAAAAACGATATCTCAGGTAACCGATAATGGGTTATTATTACACGTGGTCATACTTGCCATATTAGGAGAAAGGTTTTTGTTGTTTTTATCGAAGGTCAAATGTCATTTAAGGTCTTCAAAGGTAGTAACCGAACATTCATGAGAAAGATATTTTAATTTAGGAATGATGGCTACTTTTGATACTCAGTTTGTAGATTTGCCATATAAAGAAGTAAAACAGTATTTTTTTTAATAAAGTCAAATTTCAGCTGAGATCACCAGAGCTAAATCTACGAAAACCTTGTAAACTGCTTGTAAATACGATATGATATCTCAAGGTAGCAACGATGCGTATGTTTTATCATGACGCTAATACCCTTCCTAAGGGTATTAGCTCTATGGTTTTATACTTATTATATACATTGGTCTTATAATCCCATGAGTCTTAGCTCCATGGTCATATTAAGTGAACGATCACTGTTTGCATTTCTTGGAGATCATTGAAGGTCACAAGATGTCCAAATCTAAAGATATTATAAACAAGACATTTCAAGAAAGTAACGATGGATACTGTATATAACTAGCATGCATCTTTTACATCTTATGAAAAAGGGTCTGACGGTTTGGGTGGAATTTGTAGTTCATGTGAGGTCACCAGGGGTGAAATTAGAAATTGCAGTGAACTGCTTGTAAACAGAATATCTCAAAAAGGATACATTTAGGAAAGCATACTTAATACATGGATGTCTCATATAGAGAACAAAGACCCCTAATGTTTTTGTGATGTTAAAGGTAATATGAGTTTATCAGAGGTCAAACAGTTAAAATCTCGTAAACACTTTACCTCATAAAGTTTACCTCAGATGGATCTCACAGTTAGCATGTGGATGTTCTACATAAAGAGCAAAACATCTTTTGTTTTTATGGAGCTAAAATGTCATTTGAGGTCACCGGAAAAAAATTTTTGAAAAATTATATACACGATATTCCAAAATGGTAGCTTCAGGCTTCTTCTATTTAGCTCCAGATGCCCTAACATGAATTAAAGATCCCTGTTGTAACTGGTGGGGTAAAAGGTCACTTAAGATCATTGGTAGTCAAATTATGAAAACCTTTTTAACATGATATGTCGAAAAGTGAAACTGTGAGGGATCTCCCACTTAGCACGTAGACACTCCATATTGAGATCAAGTATAGTGAACGTCAAAAGTCACAAAAGGTCACCTGAATTCAAATTAATACCTGGAAGAGAAAAGTGTGAGGAGTCTCATACTTTGCATGAAGATGTTCCATATTGAGGAAAAATGCTACAGTGTTTGGTGGTCAAAGGTCGTTTTGGGTAAGGAGAGGTCAAACTTTGACATCTTCTGAGTATAGTATATCTCGTGTACTTTTAATACTTTTCAAGGTCTTTCATCCTACCGATGCCCAATTCCACCGGGCTCTGCCTGACACCGACCAGACTAAAAGAACTTGACATGCAATATTTCTTGGGGTCATAGAACGGACGTTCTGGTTTACGCAGGGCTCAATATCATGTAGACTTAATCATGCGTGGGATGATAATTACATTAGCTTGTATCAGAAATTAGCCCAAGCTTCTCAGTTGGTCAGTCCTCTATAGGAATGTAATGTCAAGACTATTGTTGTTACCATCAAATGGACATCTGTAAAACACCGACAGAGCCAAACAGAGCCAGACAGAGCTAAACAGAACCAAACAGAGCCAAACGGAGCCAAACACAGCCAAACACAGCCAAACAGAGCCAAAGGTAATGAATGTAAGAAACCGTGCAGGAAACCCATCTCACGAAAATGTAAACTACCACAGTTACTGAGTGAAAAGTTTGGATTTGGGTGTTTCCTGCACGGTTTCTTACATTCATTACCTCACGAAAATGTAAACGTTTTACTTAATAAATGTGGTACCACAGTTATTGAGTGAAAAGTTTAGATTTGGGTGTTTCCTACACGGTTTCTTACATCCATTACCTTTGGCTCTGCTTGGTTTTGTTTGACTCTGTTTGGTTTTGTTTTGCTCTGCTTGGCTCTGTTTGGCTCTGCCCATGTTTAAAACGATGACCTCATCAAATGACTTTTCCTGTTTCATTGCCCTGGCGTTGCTAACATGTGGTAACATATTTGTGGTTTGATTTGACTACATATCGTGTCCTGTGAAACCAGTCACAAGCTTCCCTGTTTTAAAGGTTCATGTTGCTATTCCTCCATCGAAGCAATGTTGAATTACTCGTTAGGCAACAGGCCGGGGACCTACCCAACTGAGGGAGAGAACTCGGCAGAATAGTAAATTGCTGCTTACAGCACATATTCAAATCATTTATTTTGCTGTAACCATATACATGTAGAAATAATCCAGTGCTATGACCACAGCAAGACGTAGTTATCAGAACCCACATTTACTCAAAAGTGTGGCCAAGTGGACAACATTGGTGACTACATTTTCAAATCACCACCACTTTACAAGAAAAGCTTTCCTGGTTTCCACCTTGATATATCGACGATCTGGTGAACGACCCCAGCTTCTGTAGGAAATACAGATATCCGCAATCTGACAGCCCCACTGTCAGTGAAAGTATTTCAGACAGACTTATTATTTCCTCTCTTTCCATGAATGTTTCCTCTGACTGAAACGGTGGTCTCTAATTTGATTAAGGCATAAGTTAAAGTAAGAATGATTCCCAAATCTCAATAATCACTAGCAGTGGACAACATTACAAAAAATTCAAACACAAGCTTTTAAACACGAATTGTGAATTTCAGGGACAATCCCATAAACAAAGTGTTGGGTATTCTGGGGAAACACCTCTTTCAAATTGTTGTTTGGCCTTTTCCCAAAACATGTTATGCCCCCTCATTCCCCATAACCGTGATGTCGGTGCCGCCAGACTCTAATATGGGTCCATGCAAGTTCCTCTCTAAATATACAATTTTATCCCCTTAATTTGGAAGCAGCTGTCAACAAACTTCGTTAAAACTGTACGGTACTTCGTGCTTTTGGTGGCAAGTAATTCTCCCTTGAACAAGACCCTGGTTTTGCATTTCTTAGGCAACCGAACACCAAATTTACCGGAGCTAGTTTTTTCTGAGTAAAAATAAATGTCTTATTGCAGATGGGGACAATGACTGGAGAGAATTAAAGATATCATAATGGATAGACGATGGGTTTGGTGTTTTAAGTACCGTATAAAACGAGTTTAGGGGTCCGATTGGTGGTGGTTTAAAGGTCATTCCATTTAACGCATGGAATACGAACCCGGCGATCTTGGAAAGCTAGCTCCTTTAGACTGCAACAACCTCAGTAATATTGCAATTGAAATATATGTCACTCAAATTTGAATGTTGAGATCTATAAGCCTCATTTCACTTCATACTAATACATACCGACTACCGTAAACTACAATTACGGGAATCAACTGTCGTCCGTGATGTTTTCCATGCTGCTAAAGCCTTTTATCTTCCACTGGACTATATCGAGCTTAATTTGTATTTCTGACACAAACATATGCTCAGATGTACTTCACATCTAGCCAATATATTGCAAAATCTTTTCTTTTATATTCTGTTTTACGACTTGATTACAAATTGCTCAATTATAAACCCTGGTACAAATACCCTGATACTTAACAATCTGGCTATAACAGTTAATTTATCAAACGGATAGCTGGGATCGTTGATGAGGAATGATGTATCCCGATAATTTGGTATGGTAATGACTGTAACAGTCACCACATCCTATACTTGATTAACTAGCGCACATGTATGAGTCTCACACTTCTTTACAACCGCTTTTTCGAATCTGCTGTTTTCTTTCCCTCTTCTTTGTTTCTATTCTTTGAGTCTCACACACAAACACATACAAATGCACCCTCCCTCTCCTGCACATAGAGTCAAATTCACTCACTTGTGCTGAAATTATTCATCTAAAGAGAAGAGACACTACACGGAACATTTAGAAATTCTTTGTAAAGTGAGTTTCAGGACTTGCAGATCCAAACTATCGAGGGACATATGCAAGATTTTTGTTTTGATAAAGATCACATCTCGTGTCCCATGAATTGACTTGTGAAGAGATGAACTATGGGCGTAGTTCAGAAAGATTTGGCATACAGAGGGTGGGTAACAAACTGGTTCACATATATATCAAAACGTAGCAGACTATGTCGTGAATCTTTGCTGATTCAATTGCTGTATACCAGTCATCATCTGTACTTGTTTGTAACACATATACCTAACAAAAGTTAAAATGCATGGTCGGCAAACAGGTGTGCTGCTAAGGAAATATTTGAACAGGTGCAAATATTGAAACCTGAAAAAAGGCAAATAATAGTCCGAAGCTTTGGAATCAATAAAAGCAAATTCTGGGACCTCGAAAGATCTTATCACGTTTTACCGATCATAAGCTGGGTTTATTATTAAACATATCTCAAACGAAAAGCAATGGAAGGTAATTTATCTGTCTGTTAAGCAAAGTACAAACATTTTCAACAGGTTAGGGCAAACATTTTAAAGTTCGTCAAACCCCAAGTGCAAATAGCCCCTTGAGATTTATACGCTCATAAATACCTCAGGCCTACTATAACTCTTTTTACAATCGTGGGAATCTCGTTATGTAAATACAGGATTCTATCTCTCTTCAAGTCATACAATTTCCCCATTGCAAGCGTCAACCTTTGTGTAGTAAAGTAACCTCAAACCAAAGGCCTCTTCATCGGATATGAAAGCCTCTGTAAGGTTTGCCATTAGAGTCACATGGGAACCAAACAATTTTCTTCCTGTAACATTCATGGTTTGAAGCAATTTCCTCGTCATTTTCGACAATTTTTCACCACGATATAATGAAGCATTTAAGAGACTTCAAAAAGAAGTTGAATATCTAGCTTGTTTATGTATTTGCCTTTTTTTTGGTCCCGGGGTATTTGATTTAACTTACGAATGGCCCATAACAACCTGAAATTTCCAGACTTGGCCTAAGAATATGAAAAACAAATAACTAGAAGGGGTACACGGTAGCATTATCTGATACTACGTAGGCAGTCCCTTATGACAAAAGTTTTTTTTTTCAAAAAACTGCGTTCTTAAAAGCGATGTGTCTTCAATATAGATAAATAGCATCTTTTTGCAGTAGTAATGCTATGTTAGGTTTTTCATCCTTAAACTAGACATGAGTTTTTCCTTGGTTTTAGATTTGTGCTTCATCAGTAGTAGGACTTTTCAGTTTGTCTTGGTCTTAATTGAAAATAGTGAAATTGTCTCTTTTCTTGAACCTTGATAAGAGCATCTAGATAGCAATCATCTTTAACCTCGCGAGTTATTTTCCGTTCACCGTCACTTTTCAGTCTAGATTTATCTAGGTAATCTTTTAGTTCGGGCGTCCTCTCAAAGTCTAGAAAAGGTCTCTTCGGGAAATTTTAACACAGATTCGTGTCTCCCGGTATTAAGCACCAATGTCTTAGCACTGTTTCTTTTTGCTCTTTGGTTTTGATATGGGGTGTATAGGTTATTCCGAAAACTAGTAGTAATTTATTTTCACTGGCTTAGGCAAGAGTAGATTTAATCGTTCTTTGTAACTAATGCCTTTAATGGTGTGATCAAATTCTTGTCCCGTATAGGTACGTGAATTACGTTTTTCTTTGAAAGTGTCCCTCTTAAAGACGAAATCGTTCTCATTCTTTGACAATCTCACATATCTTAAAAATTCTCTCCTACTAAAACCTTTAAATTTTGTTAGTGGGTGGGCAGCGGTCATAGTGAGGTATTGATAGGTTCCTGTCGGATGTATATAGCCTATGGTGTCCAGCCCCCCGTTCTTGTCGTAGAAAATAGGGAGACGATTCCATCGTGAATCTAATCGTTTCGTAAATTCTATTCCTTCTTTCCACTGGTAAAGAAAGTTCGTAAAATGGCCTTTGTTAAACAACAGAAAGTCATTTCAAAAGCGAAACTTATGAATGATTATCGAAACTGCCGCGATTATGCTTCTTTGAAGTTTATACATGAAAATGATGCATATCTCTGGCAAGGCTTGGCTGTTCTTTGCTCAACCAGTTTTTCGTAGATAAGATTTCCCTTTAAACTCAAAACAATTTCATTCTAGAAGGGGTTTGAGTACTACTAAACAGTTGTCTTCAAGGGACTGTAAGGCCATGTTTTTTCTGCCTTAGCGATATTGCTTGATGTATTGTGTCTAGGCATTTTAGCCAGTTCCACTTTTTTGCTTCGAGATAACCTTCCAAGTTTTGCTATAAGATACAGCAGGAAACCAATTGGATTTCAGATCGAACTTTGACAACTGTTGCGCTTGTTGTCCGTACAGAGTATATCTTATCCTCATTGTTTTGATTAATCTTTTTTAGGGCTCCGGAGATTGACATTCTGGTTGGTTAAGTAGGGGTAGCCATGAACTTTAAGCCCCTATCAAGAGCTATTTTCTCTGTGTCCGAAAGTGATCTATCAGAAAGGTTTTAATGACGTATTTGATTTGTTTCGCATTCACACAATTTTTGGCAGTTTTAATTCGGCGTTAAGTTTAATAGCTGATCACTTCCTCTAAAACTTTTAAAATCATGCACGAAGGCTCTCCCTTTCAGTTTCTGGATAAACTTCCTACTTTTTGTGGAAGAAGAGATTCTTGATTTAGTATCCTTTTTTGCATGTTGAACCTCTTACGGGGGATGATGCCTTTAAAATGAAAGTCAAAAATGGCCTTCATTCTAAACCTTTATTACAACTTTGCAACCAATTTAATTTGAAAAGTCAAGCAAATGTTCACATGTATTCTTTCCAGGATAAAAAACTCTGTTAAAATCGTTATTTAGGTTTAAATCGTTATTTAGAAATTTTGAAACTCATATATAGCCAGATGGTCGCCATTTTCACTTTCATCAAAATTGTACAATCCTACTTATTTGGCTTCTCCAACGATAAGTACCTTAGTCAGTCCTCCGTAGGTAACTATGCCGGATGGTTTTGAGAAACCTGCAAAAAGCATTTGATACATTCTCTGTAAAGTCAAAACTTTAGGCTATGTCAGATTGTTAGTGTCAATTCCGACCCTACTACTGTAACCATAGGGGTACCTCAGGGTAGAATCCTTTGTTACATTAAGTACATGAATGTTAGCGTAAACTTGAAAACCGTTTATAATGATGACAGTGTTTTAATTGTTCCCGGCAAAGATGTTCAAAATTATAGTAATTGTTAAAGTAAGTAGTAAAGATTATTGTAGAGGTTTGGTTCGTTCACAACAAATCATCGTTTCACCTCGGCAAGACTGAATCTAGTCTCTTCTGATCGAAAGTAATGCTGAAGAAGTCCACTCTCCTCTCTTTCTCTTTGCAACTGGAATTTCATTAAGCTCTCCAATTCAGTAGATCAAAAGGAAATTGTACTGGATGAGACCTATTGCACGCAGTATTCTAAAAAAACGTTTTTTTTTTCAATTTCATGACCATTTTCCCGAAAACCTTAGGTTAAATTTTATCAGATTGAGGGATATTTGTCAGCAGAGTACCAGCCGTAGTCTAGTCAATTTCCTTGTTTCCAGAAATAAAAGTGTACTGATCGCACCTTCTTCTTTACGGATATTGAACTTTGGAATTTCCTTCCCAATTTGATAAAGCAGATGGAAAATATGTCCTGATTCAAAACTTTGTCAAGAACCATCTTGCCAACAATTCTCTTTTAGAGGAACAAAGTCTCTGTAACATCTAGCCATTGATTGCCTCTGACTGTCATCTAGTGCAATTTTCATTACTTGTTTCTTCCTTCTGCAATTGTTGCTTGCTCCGTCCTTAGAAACCCAGCTGGGATTAAGCGTTTCTTACGCTTTTGGAACTATTCCTGGTACTTTGTTTTATTACTTCATTATTCATTTAGTTGGAGAGGGAGTACTGCTTAGCCCTCCAAGAGAGCAGAGAATAGGTCCAAAGTCCCTCGGAGTACGAAACTCAGACTTCATGAAGCTTACCTCAGTCTTAATGTGGCCTTCGAATTTTCCAAAAGGCGTCCAAATGAGTAACGGGCAGCTCAAGGAATCTCCGCCTGTTAAGAGATGGTCATATGAGAACGGCAATCATCTGATGCCTTCCAGCTATCATAGAACCAATGACTACCCTAACGATTGATCATAGGCAAGCCTCAGTAATGACCCTGGTAGATTGGTCAGGCCACGATGTTTCTCTCAGACATATCTTGTCTCTATCGTAACGGAAGTCCTTCGGACACCAATTGAGCAAAGTCGATTTTCTAGGCGATGGTTGGCTCATTGGTTGATCGGTTTCAAAGCCAGGCTGCATGAAAACCACCTTGATCTCCTTCTTAAGGTGTCCTTGCAATGCATGTGACTACTAACTATAGTGATGCCAAGTCATTGCTGGGTGGCAAATCAGCCCTATCGTAATCTATCCTTGGATAAGCAGGGAGTTGTTATTTGGAAGGAGATACATCGCTTTGAAGTGAAGTTTACGCCGCCAAGATCGCACAGTAATCTTTCTCTTGTAGCCTTCTTGGCATTTCTATAAGACTTACACTGGATTACGTAATTCAAACAAAGGGGATTTGTCGTCTGCTACATCAACAGTAAAACTGGGGGTTTGTCGCTACTGCCATAGCATTGCCAGTCGCTGGAAAATTAAAAATTATTGCATCTTTGGACGCTCGAGGACGCGGATCAGAGTATACCAGTAAGGGTTTATGTAAAAATCTGAATCTGATTGTATACCCGGTTGTTTCAGGAAGCTTCCGGAAACTTTCCAAATTGTTGCGACAAAATTTAGACTTCTGCCTCTGCAGCTCATTTGCATGCCGTTCTTTCTTTAGGAAGGGGGAGACCTCATTGGTTTATTTCAATGAAACAGTCGTTTCGAGTTTTGTAGCACCTGCCCCTAAATTGGTGGCGGCGTAAACCTACTCATCAAAGCATTGTCCAGAGTAAGCCAATTGTGGTGGGATTACTAGACCTGAATGATGTTGCTAACATATCGATATCACATTGAAGCGAACGAATAAAAGGAGGAATTCCCCATCAACGGAATAAGTAGCTTATCATTAATAATCTCCTCGGTATTTAGTGGATCGTAGCGTATTAGCATAAATTAAACTTTCCGTTAAACCTCCTTTCGAATAACAACTCCCTGGGATAAGTAAGCCAATCTAGACAGGATGACAAGCAGGACACAAAAGAACAAAGTTTAACAGAGCATACACCGACAAAGGATCAATTCATTAAAAACGTCTCAAGTATATCATGGTTTTCTAACCAGCTAATACCATTCACTGGAACCAAAAGCCGGATTTAGTTGTATACAAATTCCGTGGAGTACCCATGGCAACGAGCAATCCTCTCCAGAAAATAACTCAAAAAGACGACTACAGATCAAATCAATAAACCAGTACCACAGTCAAAGGTCTCGAGCATGGGCTGGATTTCTGGGGCAAGGAGGGCCCGTTCCCCCTTAATTTTGTATGAACCTTAGCGGAAGAAGTAGAACAAAGTAAAAAAGGGGGAAAGGAGGCGATCGAAGAGAAATTATGAAAAAAAACAGTATATTGGATAACTTTTGTTTCGTAAAATAAAGACAAATATTAAACATAAAATGCTTGGAAAATGCTTCATGTATTTTTTCGGCTTGTTTTGTGGGCACTTGTCATAAAAGATGCAAGTATGACAGGGGGATTAGCTCAAAGGAGGGGGAGACAAATTGGCAATTGCTTCGGGAAGGCTTAATTCCTCGTTTATATTCATTCAAAGCATAGATGTCAGCTCCCTGCTCTAGCTCACTTTTGTGACCTAGCTTAAGACTGGAAATGGTAGTCAATTATAATGTTAGAAGTTTTTGCACCTATCATGGTCCTTGCATACGCAATTTACTAACCCTAGAGTATCGGAATCCAAACATGCAACAAAACTTTTCGGGGTGATCTGCGAATGCATAAGATTAATGAGTGTGTCATTATTACCGTTCTACTTTCAGTTGGATAGCTACAGTGGAATAATCATATCCAAACCCTTGCAATCTTCCAACTTTGACGAAGTCAAATCACTACCATATAATAAAATAGTACCAAATATCTCCCATTTTATTGGAAAGAGCCGTCTGATTACTATAGATTACGTCTCGGGATTCTGCGGAAATGACTATCTGCTAGATATAACTGCTTCCTTTGTCATACATAAATTCAACAGTTTGTTGTGCAGTGCTCGAATGAATGCCTGTCAGACAACGGTCAGCAATTTCCCTGTAAGAGGTTCTAGAACTTTGAAACCATTTGGTAGTTCACTTACACAACATCATCACTAAGTTATTCCCAGAGTAATGCCAGTGTCGAGTAGGAACTCAGGACAGACAAAACAATCCTCTAGAAATCCAGCAAAGCTAAGACGGATCCTGATTTAACTATTCTGGAGTACAGCATGACTCCAGAACAACACCTAAACACCATTCCAGCACAACCGTTGTTTATTGACAGAACAGCACTTTGCTTCCAGAAAACAGACTGTTAGAACAAGCAAGCTCCCCAGGACAAAGCAAACAAACAAAAAAAAATCACTATACCACCCTGAGTTTTTAGATCAGAAAGACATTTTCACGTTCTAGATATTCTGAAAAATTACACAGCGTTAATATTGTAAACGTCTTTTAGCCATAGATTGAGCCACACGACTCAAAACAAGAAAAAGAAGAAGAACGTTGATTCATTTGCATTATTGAAGTCTGTTCCAGTAACAAACTTCTGTTCCTCAAATCTTGTTGCTGGTCCATACGCAAGCTTGCTTGGCCATCAAAATAAATGCTAATTACCAATCCAGAATACCTTTTTAAGCATGTACTGCCCATCTATACAATCCCGAGGAAGAACGCCTGTACCTTCTACAAATTGCGAAACTCTCCTTACTGGTTGGTGAGGTAAGGATGGCCGTGATTTTGTCTAGGAGGCTAAGTATAAAGTAAATTAACGGACTCCTTTGAGCTGTGGAATGGTGTACTTTCAGTTTTGAAGGCCTGTGCATGTCATTGTAACATTATGTATCTCTTCATTAAAATAACGATAAATATAAAATAACAATAAACACAAAAGTCTTGCCACAAAATAACATGCAAGAGGTAATTTGTATAATATTGACAACGCAAATACTCACAGTTTGCAACACTCCTCCTTTAGCTGATGTGTTGCACTATTACAACAGACGTGCAAATATTTTAAAGTGGTACATCTTTCGAAAGGTGTAATATCATAAAGTAATCCTAACATTTTTGAATAAGAGAATTTGTCTGTAATTTATAAGTAGGTCAATCCTTTCTTCGCCTAGGAATAAATTGGTAAATGTCACCTTTGTTTCATTACAAAGCTTTTGAAAATGTCATGCCATCAGGTTTGATGGAGCATCAATTTTACTTGGTACAAGTTACAACACAAACTAAACTGTCAATTTCTTGGAAACAATACAGAAGTCAAGACTTCAATATAAATGCGTCGGTTATCTCAATAGTTTTTCCTCATAACCTGTTGAAGGTGCTGGACGAAAATAAACCTCATCTTTTGATGTCATGTTGTGAAAATAAAATTTATGTCACATTTCCTAAAGTCTCATATATAATGTTGTGAAAAATTTAGATTAGGAGCTGACCATACACTGCGGTACTGATATCGTTAGCTTTCCTGACAGGAAGACACTTTACCTTTCCTTTTAATTATAACTTAACTAAGAGCATAGCTGCCGGTCGAGACATGTAGGTGAATAATATGTTTCGAGGTCGGGGAATGACAACTCCACCGAGGCTCTCCTGTAGGAAATGGCAACGGGCCATCTCCAAAGAGTGGAAAAGTGGTAAAAATCTGCATTTTAAGGAATGTTAGTAGTGCTCTGTGTTCCTTTACAATGCAAACCATTTTCAATGAAATTAAATTCCTCCCTACTTTCTCCTTTTTTAAATTCCTTTATTTTTTTTTTATTATTTTAGTGCCTTGTAAAGGTTTTCTGGAGACACCTTATCATATCCCTTCCACTCACCTTGGTTGGAGACACATTATCCCCCAGTCCCTGGGGTCGTCGCTCCTGGTAATGTCAGTCCCTGTAAAGACCATAAAACTGACAGAGCTATAAAATTTGTTCTCTCACCCCCTACAATTTTTTCTACAGTAGCATTTACCAAAAGTTAATGTCCATCTTGTTCATAGGGTCAAGTTAGCTTTGCTTAACTCAAACCTTACCTGAAAGCACTTGCTAAATGGCATCTGCGTAGGCACAATTAATAACCTACAATCATGTTTACTAAGTTGGTATCAGCCCAAAAGCATTGGCATTGTGAAGTGCAAAAGTGTTGACAATGTAAAGTGCAAGCTCATAACAGGCTCCACCGGTTTGAGGGATGTGGTTTAAAGAAATAGCTTATCATGTGCACATCTTTTTCAGTTTGATGTTGACTTCCGGCACCAAATACGAAACACGCTCTATAAATGAAGGTTTAAATCGATATCGTCGGGGATGATGGTTTGCATAGAATTTTAAAGGGTGATGACCTAAATATAGTGGCAAACATTCCTCATCATGATCATTTGTGAAACTATTACGGCCTATTAAACAAAGAAAACTTATCCATCTGCATCATGGGTAAAAATAACGACCAAAATAAGCAAATAGGGAATACAATCCTCTTGTGGTCAGTTAACAGCTGCTATGAAAATTGGAAAATCTTCTGAACTTTCAGTTTGCCAGATTGGTCGTTTAAGTACAAAGTAAGACTAAGTTATTTAACGACTGTAATATTTTCATACCTCGGCACCTATACTGAGATTCTGGAGTACAAACTCTTTATCAAAAGCCAGTTGGTTGTTATTCACAAGCTAATCTGTTAACTGAGATAATGATCTTATGACCATTGGGTTTATTATGAACCCTTTAAAATCTCCTAAATGGGGCTAATTTGGAATAATCTGGTCAGGTCTAACTATTTAATCTCGGTACCAAACGTACGTTTAATTTCATAATCGAATTACCGTGCCCTTTTTATCTCATCGCTCCGTGAGGAGGATGAGATATTGTAGTCACTTGACCTGTTGGGCTATATTCGGCAATGCCAGCAGAAATAACAACCGTTGCCATGGTAACAGTTAATTTTCACAAGTTACTAGTCTAAAGTCCTAACCCACGGTGGGGTACCCAAGGGTGACCAAAAGTCCATAACGGAGGGAGGGGTCAAAACGTGTCCGTGTGTGTGTGTGTGTGTGTGTGCGTGGGTGGGTGAGTGTTTGTGTGAGTGAGTGAGTGGGTGTGCACTCAGGAACATGTCCTTAACAGGACACGGTACAGCCGGCGAGAGCTCCGCTCTCGCACGTTTTTCCTAGCAAGCATATGCTTATGATATAATTGGTACTGACTGTCCATTCCAATGATATGCATGCTAACACGAGCAAGCATGCACATCGTATTTATGTGCACATATTTTCTGTATAGAGCACTGAAGGCGTTCTTTTTGCACAACAACAAAAGGGCGCATGAAGGGAAACTAGTATGCGTGCAGACGACTCAAACACGGTCACACTGATCTGTTTATGTTTGTTGATCCTACCACAGATCAGTGCGCCAGGGGGCGGTCGCCCCCTCCCACAAAGCCTCCAGGGGGGCGGTCGCCCCCTCTCACAAAGCCTCCGAAGGCCTCTGTCGGAAATTTCTAGTCTCTCTCGGAAATTTTTACCACCTTAATTAAAAATTCTTACGACGGAAAATATTAGCTAAAATTATATTCTTAGGGGTTTACGGAAGGGTGGATTTGACATACGCGCCTTTCTATAGAGGGATTTCATGTGACGTGACGCGCAATGGATTTCCAGGCACTGAAGGGCAAAAAAACGCACGCTGTGAGCGTATTTACAGCACACGCGCACGGCATAATCATAGATACTACTGTGACACAAAGGACGCGTGACCGTCAAAACAAAAAAGACGCGCGATCTTGCCCTTCAAAATAACGTCTAGTTTTTTAAAGTCACGTGACTGAAATCCCGCAATTCCGAGATATGCGTATAATAGGCAGGCATTACAGAAAACGCCATAGTTAGAACAGCGCAGCTTGCGTGAGTATTGTGTACACGCAGAAAATAGGTATAGCCTGTCTTTTTATCTAAAATACTTCACGCGTACTTCTGCGTTAACATCGACGAACGCGCTGGTAGTTGCTTTCACTTTAATTGTGAGCGCGTGAAAAATTAAAGGATATAAAAGTGCGTAATTTGAAGTTACCATAGAAACTGACTTATGAATAGACCTTATGCATATGATGTCACAATGGAGAAAGTGCTCCCTCTTTTGGAGGAAGATGGCGGAAAAGCGCGTTTCATTGCAAGTTACACCAATAAATGCAGACAGCTGATTCGTCAACCAATCCTATACGCGCGTAAGTCTACTACACGTGGGGCGAAATCCACGCCGTTCAAGCACGTGTGCTTTATTGTTTGCACCCAAAATGACGTCACTGTGATGTCAATGCATAAGGTTTATAGACTATGAGTTTCAGTCACGGACTTCAATACATGGACAGAGGATAACGCAACCAATGAGTTTGTCACCGTTCGAACAAATTTAGGCTTACCAAGATGGCCGCTGGGCTACTACTATTTGCCCAATTTGATTCGATGAATCTGCAACATTTCAGACAAAATATCAGTATGAATCGAAGAACAATATCACAGTCCTGCATTCCATTTGATGAATTTGATCTGAGCTTGCATTCTTTCGAAAATATTACAAGTTTCTCACACAATCTGTCCACACTGGCCACTTGAGCAAGTCCAAACTTTTACACACAAGACTACAGCAGGCAGCCATATTGGTAAACCTACTCGTGTACGTACGGTGGCGACAATTTACGCATAGGACTTTAGGGCAATATGCTCTGTCCATGTATATATGAAGTCCGTGGTTTCAGTTCAAACCACTCATTGTGCGTTCATATTCAAGTGCACATATTCGGAGACCGAGGAGCCAATTTTGAAGTGCGGGGGGCTAATCATTGAAGCCGCCCAATATCATGTTCAATTAAATAAATGCAGTTTCATTCGGCCCAAAATGCAGTTAAAGGCATATGAAAGAGTAACACGGCAGAAAAAGTGCGTCTCCGCGGTCCCTGCAGTTATTTGTAGGCCTTATGCCACAAGGAAGAGAAAAAGTTCTTGTTAGCAAGTTACATGGCTCAATGCGTGTGCTAGCGATGAGATAAGCAACTCCGTGGATTGCCCTCTTGTATTTTGATTTTCGTCACTTTTAGTGTGTATGTGTCCAATTTTCTTTTGTTTATATCTCCTACATGGAATAGCCGATTTTCTTCAAACTTGGTGGGAAGATGCTCTAGGTAGATTCCCGGTGCTTCACCAGTTTCCGGAAGTAAAGGTTAAAGGTCAGAGGTCAAAGGTCAAATTTATGTGAAATGACTATGCTTACACTAACTCCAAGGAGAAACATCATATTGACATGAAACTTCACATACAAATAAAAGTAGCTAGTGCTGCCAAAATATGTGGTTACCATGGTAACCAAGGTCAAAGGTCACGTAAAGGAGGGAAAATACATATTTTAAGCGAAAATCTGTGACATAAACTCCTCCTTGTGAGGTGGACAGATTTGAAACTTGGTGGGTAGGTACCGCACTGTATGAACTTGTGTCTCATAGACCCCCGGAAGAAAAGGTTAAAAGTCAAAGGTCAAAGGTCAAACTTTGTGAAAAATCACAATTTTTAGTATTTTTAAGATAATTCCGGAAGGAAACATCCCTTTGACGTGATACTTCACACAATTAGTAAACGTCTCAGGTACAACAAAAATATATGGTTCCCATGGCAACTCATGTCAAAGGTCAAGTGAAAAAAGTCAAAAATAAATTCTCTTATTTTAAAAACCGTTACTAAACAGCTAGGCCGATTCCCTTGAGATTTGTAGGGAAAGTACCCCAGTGTGTCAACTTTTGTCTCCCAGACCCTCGGAAGTGAAGGTCAAAGGTCAGAGGTCGAAGGTCAACTTTTGTGAAAAAATCACATTCTTTAGTATTTATGGTATTATTCCAAAAGCAAATATTCCACTACGATGAAACTGCTCACACCTGATAAACGTGTTAAGTACTAACAAAATACAAGGTTGGCATGGCAACCGAGGTCGAAGGTCATGTGACAGAAGGTCAAATGTAAATTTTTTATTTTAAAAACTACTGCGAAACTGCTGAGCTTATTCTCTTGAAACTTGGTGGGAAGGTACCCAAGGGTAAGAAAAGATGTCTCACTCAGTTGGGAAGTAAAGATCAGAGGTCAAAGGGAAAGAATAGCTGGGGTGCCTGCGAGTGGTAAACACACAAAATAGACTATATTTTTCTAAGCATGAATCATAAACTTATACTTAACGCGAACTATACTGCGCTTTAAAAAAAACGAATGCACAAATTGCTTCCTCGTAGAAAGCCCATAGTAAGAAACCAACGCGCGACCTTAGTGTGTGGTCTAGCGTAGTTTAAGTGTAGGGTGTGTGACCGCTGAGTAGGGCTTCGCCGGTACGAGATGACTGCTTAACACTGGTGATAGCAACGTGAGTGAACAAAACACATTGTAGGTGCGTTTGTTGCTAGTACTTGCTCTCCGTTCCAATAATGTGTATGCTAACGGGCGCAAGCATGCATATCATATATTATGAGCACAGCTTTTCTGTATAGCGCACTGAATTCGTCCTTTTTGCACAACAAAGGGGCGCGTGGAGACGCAAATATCCGAGCGGAATTGTGGATTTGACATACGCACCTTTCTATTCTGTTAAGAGCGTATAATATTACAGAAAACGCCATTGTTAGAACAGCGCAGCATGCGTGAGCATTGTATACGCGCAGAACATTGTTGGCCTGTCTTTTTATCCAGAATACTTGACAAGCACTTCTGCATTATCATCGACGAACGCGCTGGTAGTTGCTTTCCCTTTGTGAGAGAGTGAAAAATTAAAGGCCGATATAAAAGTGCGTAATTTGAAGATACCATAGAACTGACATATGAACAGACTATGAGCTTCTATCCAAACCACTCATTGTACGTTCATATTCAACTGCACTTATTCAGAGACCGGGGAGCCAATTTTGAAGTGCGGGGGCTAATCATCGAAGCCGCCCAATATGTTCAATAAAATAAATGCAGTTTTATGAGGCCTATAATGCAGTTTACGGCACTCCAAAATGCCCGGAAAAAGTGCGAGGCTAAACCCCCCGTAGTCCCCCCGTCTCCATGATCCCTGCAGTTATGTCTAGGCCTTATGCCACAAGGAAGAGTGAAAGTTCTTGTAAGTGAGTTATATGGCTCAATGCGTGTGCTAGCGATGAGATAAGCAACTCCGTGGATTGCCCTCTTGTTTAATTGTTAAATGAAGTAAAGATATGATTCTTATCGAGGACATTTTGAACGTCCATGACAGCCGCCCACAGTGGTAAATAAGATAGACCAAGGCATGTCTATCTCATTCATCATATAACTAATTTATATTTATTTAGAACCATAGAAATTATAGACAGTCTCCACCATCACTTTCTCTTGTCATTAAAATATTAAAGATTTCATGGCAGCCATCTAAAAATTCATGATGCCCGTTCAACAGGAACTTCTGGAACAAGTTCAATGTATTGACCTTGTCACCATTTTATTTATATCATAAAAAACGGTAGAGTGTAGGAATCAGAAACAAAGTTTCACCCTTCTAAAGGGCTGAAACAAGTAGCAATGTGTTGCACGCCAGCGATTTTGAAAACAAAATGGTCGCCTGATCGAGCTTGCGCTAATGGAAATATTTGTATTCTTACTCAGCTTACAATGACGTTTTCGAAAATTGATAGTTCGTCAAGAAACTACCATCATATCCAAACTGTCAACATAAGAAGGTCAGCTATCATATCCAAGGAATGGTTGAGCTCTGATTGTCGAATACAAACGGCTAGAAACAGGAGTTCCGTTTGTCATCAAACTTTGCAATCAATTTTATTACTCGAACTTTGACTTTAAACAAAACTTTGAGATTGACTGATTACTTCATATCATTATTGCGTTCCATCATTGTCATCACTCTGTAATATCAGATAAACACGATAATGGCGGTAAACGAATAACTAGTACCTAATAACCTTTCATTTTTATTCCGTGTCTAGGCAAGTTCCTTGAGTTTTGGCAACCGCAATCTCCTACTATTACACTTAAGGCTTACTCGAGTAGTCATTAAAAAACATTTACGTCCTGTCCAAGTGCATTCTATCATTCAGCCTATAGATATACCCGTTATAGTGTGGTACCCATTAAATATGATATGATGAATATAAGCTGTTGCAGACATTCCTCTGTTCCATTGTTACTTTCAGTAAGTTAAAAAATCACCCCTAGATATACTTAATAATTTGGCAACACTTCCCTTCTGCAGACATGTGCATTCGTCAAGTACACGAACAACCACAGCTGCGAGTTACAACCATTAACTATTTATATTATCACAATACGGTCGGATCGTTAGTATTTGTTGAATAGCTTAAAACACATAACTGGATAAAACAGAATTTATATACCATTATATGTGGTCATGAAAGTTGTTCTCTGGCTTATTATAGTTCTTAGGAGGAACTTACATTGGATCAACATTTTGCAACGGCCAAAGCATTTTTAAAGTATTCCAATTTTGTCTTGAGCTTATATCACTGAAAATGTCACAAATACCTCTAACTGCCACTAATTTGCAATGAGCATCATTTGAACCCAATACATTTACACTGAGTACTTTGTGGTTAGAGCAATAACCGAAATATGAGCTACAAGCTGTAAATAATATAATCATTGGACGAGATAGTAAGGTCCCCTGCCACTAGTACTAAGGATCACCCGTCTCCAATTTCCCCCAACGTCGGCTGCAAGACGTATCGGTTTCTAATGTTCTAACAAAGAAGCACGTTGCCTCTTTGCAAGATATTTGACAGCTGTCCGACACACCCTAGAACTCCTCCCAGGCACCTTAGGGGAATACAGACCGTAATAAGATATGTTAACACCTGTTAACACGAAATAATATTTGAAGCTACACTCTTGGACAGAACTGTTGGAACACCTACCACCGTTGTATCATGTACAATATGATGTCGTGCACGATTTACGAAACCCTCGTCCCCCAGTACAATGTTGTGCACGATTTACGAAAATCCCGCCCCCAGTACATATTGTGTCCAAATGAAAGCGGGTCATCTCCAATTGACATAATTATCTCCAACATTGTACGGGGAAGCGGGGGTGCAGAAATGTTCCAACGAGTTTTGTCCAATATTGTAGTTGACCAGCATAGCAACGAAGGAGGGGGGGGGGAGTGGGTTCACATGAAACCATTGTTGGCTTATGTTGAAAGCACTTAAAGAAACTTACATTATGCACTTTACAGTACACTATTGCACCACACTACACTTGTGCACTGCGCACATGCACACCACGTTTTGAAGTACACATGTGGTGCCATTACCTAACTTCATAAATCGGTCACATTGGATACACATGGATATCTGCGCCTCTCTGTTTACCTCAATGCGGTAACTCTTTGCGTCGTCATAAGAAATAAATGTGGTGTAGATAAAGTGAGTCTATAATATTAAATGATCATCTGCAGAACCACTGGAGCTATAACCACTGGCTGGCTCCACAGATAAGAATGTCATCAGCCCATTTGCACTGTTCGGGCAAAAACCCTTTCCTACAGAGGAGCAGGAGTCCTACAGAGGAGCGGGAAGCGGGGACGTTTATAAGTAATCTGAGTGGAAAGAGATTTTGTGAAAACAGAAATTCATGACACTATCTAGGTGGAGCGTCACTACTAGTTGACGTAACATACTGAGATAGCTTTTATCAAAATGCTTTCCAAATTGCCAAAATGGCACTTCCCATACTTTGCAAGTTCTATCCACCGTTGCAGTGGCTTGTGCATGATTTCGGAGGTGGCTAAGGAAGTTGTGATTCCCCCATGTGATATAGAGGAGTGGGTTAACAGGAGTGGTGTCACAAGAGCACTAAGATGTACCACGAACGCAAAGTGCAAATTTGGCTGCGCAGGGTCCAGGGACCAACGTTAGCGCCCCTAGAGGTATCCAGGGGCGGGGCCCCAGGAAGTTGCTGCAATATAAGATAACGAGACTGACAAAAATCATTCCAGAAGTCTTCTTGATCAGGTTTTTTTTCATATTTTGTTATTGACCGAGAGTACAGGTTAAGTGGAAAACACCAAATGAACTTCGAAAACATATCCATGAAATAACCAATTCTTGAAATATTCTATTTTGGTTGAATAAAGAGTTGTTTACCTCGTAACAGGTAAATGTAATGCATGAGCGTCTCTGGGAGTTTTTTTTTTTTTTTTTTTTTGGGAGGGGGGGGGAAGAGATAAAATCGGGGCCGTAGTCAGGAAGTTTTGGACTTCCTACAGCGATATCAATGGTTCGTTCAGGAAAGTTCAGTAGGAGAATGGTTATAATTTTGAATTTTAGTGATGTCCCATATAGCTCTCGAAAACTCTACAGAAACCATCTCAGGCAGTCAGCCATGAGTTTTACGACCTTTAAAAACAATATGGAGGCAGTCGCTACTCCATAGTCGTAAGAGGCAGGGGGAACAGGCCAGGTGCGGATTAGGGGGTCTATTCAAATCTTTACTCCTTTTGTCACTAATGAATTGAGATTTCATCCTGTTGCAAGCTGGTTTTGCGAAATATCGTTCAAAGTACAAATACGATAATTGTGAACTAAACTGGGAACTGCAAAGAGCTTCGTGTGCATCAGTTGTAGCCGTTGGCCAGCTCAAAGTTCACATTTTGTTAATTCTTCAGACATTTCGGGGATTTGCCCTCTGGATTTCAAAAAAAATTATACTGGAGCTTACCATAGCCGTATGGCAGATCATGGTCCCTTTGTACTCAGATTTCCGTCAGCTTGAACACTGGACATTTATACTTTTACCTTGAATTCCGAATCTAGCAGTGCAGGGATGTATTTTTGGGGTTAACCTGCTCATACTGGTCTTCCACCTTCAAAAGATTCTAAGGATCGATTGCACCACTAGTCTTTGTTCAGGCTGTAAATACCTGGTGGAATTACCAAGGTCAGTTAATTACTTGCGGTTTTCTATCATTAAAAAATCGTGACGACCAGTTTCAAGGGCAGGTTTTTCTAATAAGAAGCATCATCGTAATAGACCAGGAGCCCAGAGGGGTTAGCTTACCTGGGAAGGTTACAAATTTTCATGTTCATTACTGTGTTTGGCATGGGTTCTTAGTCAAGGAACTGGCCGTCTACCGGGTTCCTGGTGTTGGGTGTAGAAATGGGGGCACTGACCTCAGCCCTACCAGGTAGGCTAAATGACCTAAGAAGGTTACCATCTGAAATCAACCCGTAATTAAAGGTCATATCCTCGACATCTTTGAATGAGGGTTGCCAGACATTTTAAGTGTGGGGAGCGGTCTGCCAGACGCCGTTGATGACCCCCGGGGAAGTAGGCTAGATGACCTCGGAAGGTTACCAAACGAAACTTACCTCAAAATATTCAGCTTGCCCTGGTGAATAAGAAATGGCCATTGCCAGATGTTTTGAGTGTTGGGAAGGGTCTGCCAGACGCCCCCTAATGTGCCCCCTGGGGGAAGTAAGGTAAACGATCTCGGAAGGTTACTCAACGAAAATTACCGCAAACTAGTCAGCGTGCCGTGGTGAATGAGAAATGACCGTTATCAGACGTTTCATGTGTTGGGAGGGGTCTGCCAGACGCCAGTGATGACCCCCGGGGAAGTAAGCTAGTTAACCTTGGAAGGTTACCCATCGAAACTTACGGCAAAATGTTCAGCGTGCCATTGTGAATGGAAAATGAAACTTGCCAGACAATTTAAGTGTTGGGAGGGGTCTGTCAGACGTCCCTACCTTGCACCTCCCTCTGGAGTATTAGTACGCTAAATGACCTCGGATGGTTATCAAATAAGCTCACTGCAAAGTGGGAAGCGTGCTGTGGTGAATAATTGGGCATTGCCGAACATAATAATGTTGGAACCTCTTGAGTGCCAGACTTCTCTGGGTGTGCCCCTGGGAAGAAGGCAAGATGACTTTGGAAGTTTACTCAAAAAATGTCACCGCAATATGTTTAGTACTGTAACACTGTGTGAATAATGAATGACACTAAACGTTGGAAACCCAGGCGTGACGCCTCTGAAACCCCGTCTTCGTGCGTTTATAAAGATCACCTGGGGAAGGGTAACACAAAATATTCAGCGAAAACCACTTTAACAAGTGATCAATGGGAGACACTGAAGGTGCAAGCCTTTAGTATCTTCTCAACGCCCTCTGCAAAGATCGATGTTCTTTTTCATCTCTCAAACCCCTCACAAACAGTTGGGTAGATCCACTTAACGAGATGAATAATGTTCAATGCCAACGATTGAATGGCAGAAGTATCATCATAAAGGGTAGACAAAGTAACAATACTTGTAGCACTACTTGCATGGTTATCAAAGAAAAGAGGACTGAGACTTTAGTCAAATAGCTTAAGCAGTATTAACCCAATTAAGGGTCGTTAGAAATCAAATAGTGAAGTTAAATGGAAAGTGTTACTGATCCCATCTTTATTTCGGTGAACATAAGCACTTGGAAGGTAAACATTACAATCACGCTCTTCAGTAGGATGGGTGCCTGGAAGTTAACAGCAGAGGACCGTTCCGAATATATGTAACGTCAAGGAGAGAGCCTAAGTTGAAAAACGAGAGGTAGGCAATTTCCTTTCTTTTCTGTGTTTGTTCAACGTGTTTGTGTGGGTGTTTTATAAGCTAACTAGTTTTTCTAGGTTTTTAAAACTGTAGGTTTTCAAAAGAGATGAAAAAAGGCAGCATGCAGCACACGAGACCATTCCATCCGGCCCACGGGACAATTATTAAGCGTAACTTCGGAATTATCTCAATTTTAATTGTTGATTATTCTTTGACTTACCCTCTATCTTGCCTATGCTATTTTTCGGAGATTTTAGGTAAATACGATACCAGTGTACTGACCTTACCCTAGCATGCAAATATAACATACCAACCGTTTCGTTAGACTTAACGTGGTGCAGAATCCTTGTAATACTAGAGGCAACGCAAGCTTTGCGTGGGAGACACGGCATCGAACAGAAGTTCACAATCACATTGTCAGTGGCGTAGCTAGAGGGGGGCAGGGGGGCGAGGGCCCCCCCCCCACAAAGCCTTTGAAGGCCTCTGTCGGAAATTTCTAGTGTCTGTCGGAAATAAATTAAAAAAGTTCATTTGAAACACTTACAACACTTGTTATGTTTTAAGCAGAATTAGACATCGAAATGTCAACGTGAAAATCAAAATTCGGTCTCAAATCGCCCGGAAAGCAAAAAAAAAAAAAAAAAAATTTCCCCAGATAATTACACATCGAAATGTCAACGTGAAAATCAGAATCCGGTCTTAAATTGCCCGGAAAGCAAAAGAAAAAAAAAAAAAGGTCCCCAGATAATAGTCTGTCGGAAATTTTTTGCTTTTGCCCCCCACAAAAAATGTCTAGCTACGCCACTGCACATTGTACAGACCTACCTATAACAGTACGAAACTCAGTCGGCACTGTGTTTTGTTCCAGTTGATTTCGGGGTCAGACGTCCTACCGTATGAAGAGTGAATTAAAATTTGATAGCCTAAGTGGATAATTTTGAAATGTAAAGTGGAAGAATAAAGTAGTTCACAAAGGCGAGTTTTCGCGCCCTTCGCGCGAGCTTCTTGTACGTCTTCGTTCATTGTTACTTCATACAAATCAAACAAATCTAGACAAATGGTCATATTGTGATACTTCTGGTCCGTTTAGCCTTGTATATTACTAAGAGATGAGAATTGTAATGCGTACGAATTGGTACAAATTCCAGAGCTTAATGGATTTCGCCCCAGTTCATAACCTGATTTTTCCTTAGCCCCATTCAGAGCCCACATGGGCCGGCCCCTGGGCCTACACTTTGTGGGAAAGCTTGTTGGAACCTGGTCGTCTGCTGCACCATTAGTCTTTTAAAAAGGCCCTTTCAAAGAAAAAAGTTTTCGCCATCTTGTGTAAGCCTTTGGCTAAGGTTTGCAGTACTTTGAACTTCTTCGGATATGCGGTTGGGATTCTCACTGTTGCAAAGTGATATAAATGTCAATTGTTTGTTTTTCCTCCATTAAAGCTCATTTTGCGTCACATAGTTTGTCCGTGGGTCTGTTCACCCCGTTAGGGGACACGTAGTATTCTGCTGGAGTATTATCGGTACGAACTTTGCTGCTTTGTAGGTCATTTCAAAACTGCTCTATGGGTAAGTTGACTACGACGTCAGTAGTTTTACATCGTTTTTTGCAAGGTAAAGCTGGAAAAAAACATTTTTCTCCCATTAATTAATAATGAAGCACGTGGTCCCATCACTGGACATTTCTCCACCTTTGTTCTCAGGATTTACAGAATGCCTTAGAACTATGAAGGTAGTAAATTTATCAGTACGCTCAGCTACCCATAGTTTCATTTTGTCTTTCACCTTCTTAGACTAAGTTGAGCTGAACTTAGAGCGCCTACAAAGTTACAATTGATCCTAATGATTTGAGTGCCCCAGAATTGATTGAGTTTTCCTTTAACCTACACTCTAAATGCAAAAGAGTGAAATTCACTCCAAAAGACACTGCAGTTTGGGACCACTCCTAGTAGGAGTGAATTTCACTTGGGGTGGAGTGAAAATTCACTCCAAATAGAGCGATACTTCACTCGCATGAAATGATATACCACTCTACTTCGAGTAAATTTTCACTCCACCTGAGTGAAATTCACTCTTCCTAGGAGTGGTCCCAAACTACAGTCTCTTTTGGAGTGAATTTCACTCTTTTGCATTAAGAGTGTAGGCCTACGATTGGCTGATGGTACACTAGTGGACGGGGTGTCGTCAGAATATTCGAAGTAGGGGCACTGGGGCACAACGTTCCGCCAAAGGGGCACATCAAAATGAAGGAATGGGTGTCGCTGGAGGCGTCGTGGTGACAGGACACGGTCCTCTCTAGGTGCTGAGCCCCAACGGCCCACCGTAGGGCCGCTGGTGGAACCCCGGGACAAAACTCCAAGGGGTCAGGGCGAATCCCCGGAGTTTCTGCGTTACTTACAAAATTGTTACCTTTAGAATGAAACAGTACTATTTCCAGATGGCATTGGATGAACACTAAGCAGGTCACACACACAAATCACAATTTGACCACTTTTGTTAGCCTTACTTGCACTTACGATCTAATGATTAAGGGTGGGGTGTAGGTGGGAACGTCGAATCACGTAAATGTTTGCAATAAGCTTTAAAAAATAAATCCATTCATTCTGCCCAATGGGAAATAATGTCGAGACAACTACCGTCCAGGGGAAATCTTCAGTATGCCATTGAGGGGAAATCATAAGTGTTAGTTGGGATGCCTTCAGATTTTGATTAGGACAACTATATTTCCTGATAGTGCCCGCTGGAGCCAGCCCTTGTACACGCGTGAAGCGAGCAGAAAATTCTGGTGTTCACTATTTAAGAAATTTCGTTCAAGTACTTACACCCCTTTTGGAGGTATCACCACTTTATGATCCCTGGTGTTGCTCTTCGCCTCCCCCTGTGTGACGATTCAGGAGAGCATTGTTCAGCTTGCAAATTTTTAGTCATCGGTATTTAAAATAAACGGACATTAGCCTATGAGAGTGAATCTAATTTTTCTAATATTATTTGATACGCGTTGGAAAAGGCGACGAAAATAGTAATTTTTACAGTTTACGAACATAAAATCTGACTACAAGATATAAATCAATGTGGGAATGGTATTAAAGGAAGAGGACTCACGGCGGCAGAAGTCCCATAGCTGTTAAAAAATAGATGTTGAAAAGACAGCTGTCTATTATATTTTCCAACAAGGCAGTCCTTCAACAAACAGACGCGCGGAAGGTTTTGAGAACATTAAGTGCAATTTTAACCCCATGATTGACTGATAAAGTGACGGTAGGTTCTCTTGTTCATACCAGTATATGTGTTTGAGTATGAATTTTTGATACCGAGCACACGAAGGAACAATCAACGTGTGTGTGTGGGGGGGGGGGCACGTGTTCCCCTGTCCCCTGGCGAAGCCACTTGAAGTGGTAATTGCAGGATTTATACATATTGTCACTTAGGTTACCACACGAAGGTACCTTACAACACTCGGCGTGATCCATGTCAAAGTGAGGTGTACGATTTACCATAAACCACCGAGAGTACATTTTGAGTGATTGGCATTTAGCCAGACGTAATGTTTGATTGTTGAATAATGTCCCATTTTCTCTCATTAGCAGTCTAGCACATTCAGCAGGCCTGTATGCGAGGAGGGTTCGAAGCAGACCCGTACCCAGACAAGGGATATGCTGAAATAGGAGAAATATCTTTCTTCTGCGAAATATTTTCCTGGTGGGTGGGGACAAGGCACACTGAAATATATTCAGGCAATGGTAATTTTGAATTTTATGAGGGGACGGAAAATTTAACTAGGGTCACCCCTGTCTCCCCCTTGGGTATGGTTCGAAGGTAGGGACAAATCTTCCTCCTAAATGTGCATGGTCCACTTTGTGCTTGAAAAAAGCATGAGGATATTATCCGATATTTTAATAATTAAATATTTTGTCCACTGTGGCTTTGTAATCTCCAAAGCCTGAAAATAAAACATTGTCAATACGCGTTAATGGAGAAGCAAACCAGAGACATTTTTGTCCCTTTCTAACAGTGGGAATCCCTAAGCATATTCGTTGCAGCACAAAGTACTCTTAACCTTCGCCAGAGACTTACATCAGGTGAGGGCAACCTTTTTGGTTTAAAGGCCTTTTTGACGTCTTAATCCATTCGCGGGCCAACGGTCGACGAACGAATAGGGTCCAACAAGCTTTCCCCACAGGGAGTTGTCCCAGCGCCCCGCGTCTAAGAAAAAATCAGACAATGAACTGGGGCGAAGTCCCGGCCTTTAGCTCTGGAATTTGTACCAATTCGTAGGCCTTATATAGTGCATCCAATATCTTATGATGACATTGAATATGCAAGGCTAAACGGACCAGAAGTATCACAATATGATCATTTGTCTAGATTTGTTTGATTTGTATGAAGTAACAATGAACGAAGAAGTACAAAAAACTCGCGCGAAGGGCGCAAAAACTCGCCTTTGTGAAACTACTTTATTCTTCCACTTTACATTTCAAAATTATCCACTTAGGCTATCAAATTTTAATTCACTCTTCATACGATAGGACGTCTGACCCCCGAAATCAACTGGAACAAAACACAGTGCCGACTGAGTTTCGTACTGTTATAGGTAGGTCTGTACACTGTGATTGTGCACTTCTGTTCGATGCCATGTCTCCCACGCAAAGCTTGCGTTGCCTCTAGTATTACAAGGATTCTGCCCCACGTTAAGTCTAACGAAACGGTAGGCATGTTATATTTGCATGCTAGGGTACAGTCAGTACACTGGTATCGTATTTACCTAAAATCTCCGAAAAATAGCATAGGCAAGATGGAGGGTAAGTCAAAGAATAATCAACAATTAAAATTGAGATGATTCCGAAGTTACGCTTAATAATTGTCCCGTGGGCCGGATGGAATGGTCTCGCGTGCTACATGCTGTCTTTTTTTATCTCTTTTGAAAACCTACAGTTCAAAAAACCTAGAAAAACTAGTTAGCTTATATAACACCCACACAAACACGTTGAACAAACACAGAAAAGAAAGGAAATTGCCTACCTCTCGTTTTTCAACTTAGGCTCTCTCCTTGACGTTACATATATTCGGAACGGTCCTCTGCTGTTAACTTCCAGGCACCCATCTTATTGTAGAGTGTGGTTGTAATGTTCACCTTCCAAGTGCTTATGTTCACCGAAATAAAGATGGGATCAGTAACACTTTCCATTTAACTTCACTATTTGATTTCTAACGACCCTTAATTGGGTTAATACTGCTTAAGCTATTTGACTAAAGTCTCAGTCCTCTTTTCTTTGATAACCATGCACGTAGTACTATAATTATTGTTACTTTGTCTCCCTTTATGATGATACTTCTGCCATTCAATCGTTGGCATTGAACATTATTCATCTCGTTAAGTGGATCTACCCAACTGTTTGTGAGGGGTTTGAGAGATGAAAAAGAACATCGATCTTTGCAGAGGGCGTTGAGAAGATACTAAAGGCTTGCACCTTCAGTGTCTCCCATTGATCACTTGTTAAAGTGGTTTTCGCTGAATATTTTGTGTTACTTGGGTAACCTTTCCCCAGGTGATTTTTATAAACGCACGAAGACGGGGGTTTCAGAGACGTCACGCCTGGGTTTCCAACGTTTAGTGTCATTCATTATTCACACAGTGTTACAGTACTAAACATATTGCGGTGACATTTTTTGAGTAAACTTCCAAAGTCATCTTGCCTTCTTCATAGGGCCACACCCAGGGAAGTCTCGCACTCAAGAGGTTCCAACATTATTATGTTCGGCAATGCCCAAGTATTCACCAAAGCACGCTGCCCACTTTGCAGTGAGCTTATTTGATAACCATCCGAGGTCATTTAGCGTACTAATACTCCAGAGGGAGGTGCAAGGTAGGGACGTCTGGCAGACCCCTCCCAACACTTAAATTGTCTGGCAAGTTTCCATTCACAATGGCACGCTGAACATTTTTGCCGTAAGTTTCAATGGGTAACCTTCCAAGGTCAACTGGCTTACTTCCCCGGGGGTCATCACTGGCGTCTGGCAGACCCCTCCCAACACTTGAAACGTCTGGCAATGGTCATTTCTTATTCACCAGGGCACGCTGAATATTTTGAGGTAAGTTTCGTTTGGTAACCTTCCGAGGTCATCTAGCTTACTTCCCCCAGGGGGCATACTAAGGGACGTTTGGCAGACCCTTCCCAACACTTAAAACGTCTGGCAATGACCATTTCTTATTCACCAGGGCAAGCTGAATATTTTGAGGTAAGTTTCGTTTGGTAACCTTCCGAGGTCATCTAGCCTACTTCCCCGGGGGTCATCAACGGCGTCTGGCAGACCCCTCCAAACACTTAAAATGTCTGGCAACCCTCATTCAAAGATGTCGAGGATATGACCTTTAGTTACGGGTTGATTTCAGATGGTAACCTTCTTAGGTCATTTAGCCTACCTGGTAGGGCTGAGGTCAGTGACCCCCATTTCTACACCCAACACCAGGAACCCGGCAGACGGCCAGTTCCTTGACTAAGAACCCATGCCAAAAACAGTAACGAACATGAAAATTTGTAACCTTCCCAGGTAAGCTTACCCCTCTGGGCTCCCGGTCTATAATTATAGCCTTGTTCCATTCACTTGTGGAGACTATCCGCCTCTGTATTGCAAGTAGAGTGGGAAATTGTCACCAGGGAAGGCATGCACATTTACACTTTCTACAAACGTAACCTTCTTTGGTCCCCCCCCCCTTTTTGCGGTATGGGTGCCCCCCCCCCTTTGCGGTGTCGGTGCCCCCATGTCAAATTTCTATCTACGGGCCTGTGTAAAACCCTTACGTTTAAAACTGTGCTAAAGAAAAGAAAAAATCTAAGGACAGAGGCGTGCCGAGGGCTCCAAAATGTAAGTTGCTGATCACAAATTGAGATACAAACAATTAAAATGTTTCAAGCATTCATTCGTAAACACACCTGCCATGGAAATCTGTATCTGAAACGTATCCGTGGCTAGTAATATTTGTGGCTAAAACTTTGCTTAATTGAGAGAGGGCACAATAGTCTGCGTTGGGGCAAAGGGTGCCTCTCTATCTCCGCCTGTCCAAGGGCATACTTTTTGTGGGACTCCCAAGAGCTACGCTAATATGCATATTTGAAAACGTTAGTAAGACTTCTCAATTGAAAGAAAAACAGTTCAATTGTTGTAACAGTATATGCTTCAAACTTCATTGCTAGCTTCTAGTTTATGACAAAAAAATTGAAAAATTGTTGCACTGTCCAACATGGGAGCCGTCATCAGTTGGTTAGGGTAATAAGAAATTTCTTTTGCTCAAATGTCCCCTAAGTACATAATCGAAAAAGTAAGTTATAAGTTGCTCTATGGTATTTATTTTTGTGTTTCCATGTGTCAAAAATGTTGACGTCTATTTCTTTACGCTTAATGAATGAGAAATGATGACATCTTAAAGGACGAACTTAATAAGGCCTTAAAAGGCACTCCTGTACGCATAAAGAAAATCTTGCTACACGTGAAGAACTGCAAATGTCTTTATGAGTAAAGAAACTTTTTTAAGTCTTCACTCTTAACGGACCATGGGCGGCTATCCTGGAGGAATGGGACCTCATTTACTCTTTTCCCCTCTAAACTGGAAATTGTTAGCCTTGGGAGAAAAGCGACTCTGATACATAATACGGTGTAAGCAATGAATGTGTATTAATTACCATAATTAAAAAAGGAAAGCTGCAGACATCTTGTATGTGTCGTATATTGTATGTTTGTAGCAACAACGAAGTAACCAAGCCATTACCTTAGTTCTGTTCCAAAATACAATATTTCCAGTGGCAGTAATCTGCATGCACGTGTTCGTCACAGGCAAGCATGCATTCTAATGGTATGGGCGGATCCAAGGGGGGGTTTTAGGGGTTTAAAGCCCCCCCCCCCCCCTTGATTTTTTTTCATTTTGTATAATTATATTGTTTATTTTTCACGGTATGTTTTTAAGGTTATTTTCAGTTACAACAATGCAATTAACATGCCATTATAAGTTTGCTGACAGCGTATTTTCCTTCTATCGTTCCGATTCTTTCTCATTCAAAATCCTTATACAGTCAGTGAGTCCTTCAAGAGGAGGTCCAGCTCTAATCTTGGTTCCCATACGCCACGAAATCGCATCCAGTAGTGTCTCGCTGTTAAAAAAAATGGGAACGCGACTCCAGCTTTTCGCTCGTACTCCCGCTGAAAAATTCAAAAATTGTGTTGACTGGTAGTGGTTGTCGTTGAATTGGAATCACTTAATATAATCAGAAATCGAGAAGGCCAATTATACTTTGGACATCCGTTGGATGTAAAGACGTTCAGGGAAAAATAGACTGTTCAGTGGGATCATACATCTAAAAAAATTACCATTGTTCTGGAAGGTATTATAATCCAAAATTCGCTTATATACTGGGTCCCCTTTCATTACTGGGGAACAGTGAGAGAGCCTTGGGTACCGTGATTGAGTCAGGACTCGACCCCGGACCTAGCTCTAGCTCGTGGGTACTGTATCCCCTGTGTCACCACCATTGATTTCCCTTTTTATCCAAGAGTATGTTATGACCAAGATCACGTTTAAACATTATTCCATGAAGAACAGTGGGTGTTTGCCTGGAGTTTCTTGCACATGGGAAGTGCCAGTGACCTGTAGGCGGTATTTTAGCATTTTTTCCTTCGTGCCTCTAGACGACATGGTTGTATGTAAAGCAAGGGAGGGTATCAAAGAAACGTAATGTTTCCATGGAAATGACAAACATACAAAAGGTGGCCTAAGTATAGATTGTAAGGTCTGAGAAGGGTCAACTTTTCTTGGTTCACGCCGCTCAGTAGTGGCGCCAGGTGGGTGGCAGGGGGGCCATGGCCCCCGTCGGGGAATTTTTACAGTTTCGTCTGGGAGTCTTAGTCGACACGGTAAAGTAAGTAGTCCCCGAAAACGACGAGTCGCCCCGACGTTTTACCTGTTTTTGCTCTCAAGAGGACAATTTCCCTTAAAAGAACCCAAAATTTTCGGCGCGCTAGGCGCGCGATAGAGTCACTCCAGTTTCTTCAATACTTACATTCTACATTGCTAGATAGCACAAGACCTGTCAAACTTAACAAGTAACATGTAGGCAGAGTACACAGTTTATGTAGAGGTCGTAAATTCCATCCCGTATCGCAAAGCCTAATTGTTGTTTTCTTGTGTGTGTCATGCGGTACGGTCAGTTGGCGAGCGACTCAAGGAGCAAAGTTTGAGTAATTCATAGGGTAGTCCAGGTGGTTTCGATAAAATTTATGTTATCTCCGATATGGTCTACAACCCCTACACTTTTCCTTTTTTCTTTTTGTTCTTAATGATTACATATAGTTTTTGTGTAAGACCGAAAAATTTTCGCGCGCTTCGCGCGCTTTACAATTTCACGTTTCAGATTCAAAAGTACACTATCAGTGCGCAACTCGGCTCATGAAGTATTAAGTGATATTATGCAAAATATGCCCTGCAATGGCTTGGGATATTTAGGCTTCTTCATATCCCCTCCTCACCACCCCTCGACATGTGCTGTCGGAACTTCGGGTCACTGCATGACCCGGCCCCCTGTCGGGAAAATGCTGTCACTACAGACCTGATCGGTTTACTTATTTTGGCTTTCAAAAGGGTCATATTTCTGCGATAAAACCCAAAACTTTCGGTCCACTTTGCCCACTCTTCCTCAGTTCCGTTACTAATAGCTAAATATAGTACAAACCCTTTCCACCTTTTCAAGTAACTTAACATTAGTAGAATAAATGGATTTATGTAAATGTCGGTCATTTCATCTCATTTTGCTAAACCTAGTTAATGTTCTCTTGTGTCTATCGTGCAGTGAGGCTAGTGACTCGAGGAGGGAAGTACAGTGTAGGTTATGCCCGATATGGCCCAACTGCCTTGACAATTGTCCTATATAGGGTGTCCCAAAAATGTATACAGTTTCATTACTTTTTCAAGGTACTTTAAACCTTTGAAATTTGTATCGAATGCTTGTTATGTCCTTCTAGAGACATGGAAGTTTTGTTTGACAGCCATTAATGACTTATGAAAATACCAAGGATCGCAAATCTTCCTTCACGAGGACGTTGAATGACCACTATACTCCCCCGGCCTCACTCCTCCAGATTTCTTCTTGTGGGGCTACCTAAAAGACAGGATCTATTGCAATCCAAAGCCACGGACACTAGATCAGCTCAGGTATAGTATTAGACGGTGGGCCGAAGCCCCAAATTCGCTTGTTTCGTGATCCCTCTCAGGGAAGTACTTGGAAAATAGCTCAAAAATCGTAAAAATATATAACTAAGATGAAATTACATGTTCCCACGCGCAAAAGTTGCACATTTTGTAGAAATTAAATGAAATATGAGCCAAAATTTTTAAACATAGCTGTTCACAAACGTGCCGTAAGATTGCGCAAGACTTCGTGTCAGCAACCAATAGCATATCAATTAGAGTACCACATGACCTTGATGGAATGTATCTATTACGGAATTATGTACATACACCCGCAATAACACAGTCACTGAACTCTCTTAGTTCGCAAGATTCTGTACGTCAAAACTTTAAAAATGGGATGCTTGGAGCTCACTTTTGGGGTTAACTGTGCCCATTTCCAAGCCTGCTGGAAAAAGTCGAGTACCGGATTTCTGTTTGAAAGGATCTGACCTGCAGTGAGACCGTAGCAACTAAGAACATGATGCAGCAATTGTCATGTTCGCCAGTCATTTCGCTAAACCAGTACGTAACGTTACACCTATTGCTAGAACATGGTCTGTTTATTACAGCCTACAGTATACAGTAAGTGCGATACACTCTTCACTATAAAGTATAACGTTCAGAGGGCAGTGGAGAGGAAGGCAGAGACATATCCTGTTCAGTTAAGTAAGTTGACTTTCTCAGTGTATTTAAATGGGAGCAGGCTAATTGCAGAATACCCCGCATATGAAACTCTGTTTGGGAAAAGGTAACGTGACATATATGCAGTCAAAAGACTATTTTTGCGAGGCACTCAGCAAATGTTCAGTTTTCCTCACAGTCACAGGCTTACTGTGGCATAATTGGGAAGCTACGGGGAAACACCATGAAAAATTTGAGGCAGCATCCTATGTGTAGCCTATGTAGGTTAACTTTTCTTTGAGAGGCTCAAAGATGTACAGAATTATGGTTGTTTTATAGAGACTGCATAGGTATGGAGTCATAACTGAAATTCTGTCTCATAGGGGGTACAGGGTTGTGCAGTGACTGTGCATGCAGCCAGTAAAAAAACAGCTGTATCTCATGGGGTATTCTGTAATTGTTTGTTTTTAAATGTAAGATGAAATACACAATTTTAACTGCTTAAGGATAGGCAGTGCTAAGCTAGTCTGAAAGAACATTGCCATCATAGCTAGTTGCTGAGCTTCCCAGGCCCTGTACCTAGGCTTGTGCCTTGTGACATCCATGTAACATCTAATGCACAGCCCAGTCTGAGAGCTGTACTGCTAAATGTCTTGGAAGATGCAGATTTTATAGCTTCATTTTTCATTACTCCATTTTTATTTTTCAAGTTGTTGAAGTAAAGCTATCATTGGTCAAGGTGGTGCATGTAATATCTAGCCCTTGAATAGGACCCAGCATTACGTTCCCATACTATACACTCCATTTCTAGGGAGTGACTAGAAGGTTTATATGGTCACGTTCAGTGACTAGTAATATTTGAATTGCACGATAATGCAATGCTATTGTGTAGGCTGAGGATGGGCTACCTTCAGGCTATAATTTGCCTTAGACAGTAACTCCCAGGCCTGGTAACTCTGTGGAAATGTGATTACTGTAAGTGTGTAAAACATTGCACTTTAAAGTGCACAAAGACTGGGCTTTCTGAAAGACCCACTTCTAATTCAATGCTGCATGTTTGTTAATGTCTTTCACTGAGACATAAAAGGCTGGTCAAAGTAAACATTGATCAGTGATGGCAAGTTTTCCTTGCAGGTTATACTGATGTATTACATGGATTCATAGGCATATGTATGCGCTACCATTTGCAAAGTAAAGAGCAGATTATACAGACTAGCCTTTGACTGATAGTCTGTTTCTATGCATCTATAAACAACTGAAGATAGTAGCATTGTCAGCAAAATTTTATGAAGGGGGGTTAAGCAGCTGCCGTCTGACAGACGCCAATTCAAATGGGTGTTCCTTTAACTTTTGCAGTTTCGAGAAATGTGGTAAATCAAGAGTCAGATAAATGTTAATCATAATTTTATGGGCCCATTTGGTTTGGGAGGAGGGCACAGTTTCTTTTGCCCCAAATCTCTGCATTTTGGGAGTTTTGAAAACTTTCAGTGCACAGTGCCGTTCCCCTTCCCTCTCATTTGTCATATCCATATGATTGTAACAATGCTCTGCAGTTTTTTTTTTTTTTTTTTTTTTTGATGTTGATATTCAGAACCAGTGTTTAATGTCAAAAGAAAGTCTTGGCTGCAAGTAACTGTGGTTTGGAGATTGACCTTTGACAATTTTTGTTAATTGCAGCTTCAGAAGCCGAAACACCTGCTGGGAGTGAAATGCCTCATGTAGCACGTGAGCAACCACTCGAGTATCTAAGAAGGAGGGCTCGGTCATGATCTATTTATATTTCATCCTTTTGTACCCATCCACTTTGAGATTTGAAGAGGGACCATTTGCCTTCAAATATTGGGGACCCTAGGGACTCAAAGATGCCATGATATAGTCATATACTTCTGTAGATGATGTGAAGATGAGATGCTTTCAATTGGTGAAATATGAAGCAGTGAAAAACAATGAAAACCCTCTCAAGACTGGCACTGTGGTATGTTTCGATGGTTATGGTGTACTCCTAGAATCCAACTACTGTGTAGAAATGGCACTCACAGGCACTCATATACTGTATCAATGAAAAAACCTGCAGTTTGTACAGTATAAGAGAGTATCTTTCAGGAAAACTTGCTGGACTGGAAAATATGAGGCAACAGTCAACAAGTGATTGCTATATAATCCTTTTTTAAAATACACATGGTCATGAACATTACAGTTTGTTATGTATGTAAGTTATTAATTGTATGGGCAATTCTTTTATGAGTAAAGGGTAGGTGGAGTTGAGGCTGGACATCTGTAGGAATACTGAATAAATCCAGACACTACTTAACCAACTTTATAGGCATGGCGAGGGTGAAATGTAATATTCATTGGTGAACTATCAATTCAGCTTGAAGCTCTGCTTGTTAAGGTTTATGTTTTAGGTAGGGTCAGCATGAAGATGGAACTAGGCAGCCTCTGAAGAAAGTAGAGTAGAATAAGACAGTTACTGATTGAGAGAATGTGTTTGGGAGGGGGGGGGGGGGGGAGTAGCATATTTGGGTCATTCTGGTATTAGACCCTCTACACTTAATGTTCATATGGAAATGGAAGGTTACAACCAAGGTTCAATGGGATTGTCTGAAGGTTTTTAAAGCTTCATCATTTACTTTAAGAAGTATATAAAAGGGGCTGCTGAAAGGCTAGTAGATAAATGATGTAGAACAGTGATGTTACGTGATTATTGGTTAAATTTGGATGTTCCTACCATCATTTGTGTAGTGCATCTCATATTCAACCTGATTATAAGAGATGTTGATATTTTCAAATTTCAGTGAACTAAAATTATTTGTTAACATCAGTTACAATTTGTTTTTATCCTGTAAGTATTGTAACTTCAGTTGCTATGGAAAATTATACCAACCAACCATTCTCTGAATCCTCACCATTTTGGCAGATTTCCCCAAAAAGTCACAAAAATTGTTTTCTTTATTCCCTGAAATACCTATTCGCCTAACTTGAAGCTTTCACGTTGTCTTTATTTTGTGCTTACACTTTCTTTGCTAGGTAAAGTTATCCTTAGCAACCAAGCAGTGTAATGTCATTGAGACATTGTCATTTGAGGTGTTTTCTCTTGATTTCTCTGGAAACGTGAAGGTGGGAAAATTTATCGTTCGCGCCTACAATTGGGATTTTGCATCTTGTGTTCATTTCCCAGGGCTTAAGCTGCCATTGCTAGGGAAATTTTCCAAGGTTTCCAACCAAGATGTATTCTTCATGATTATTGCAAAAGTGTGGATAAAGTGTTTTTATTTTAAAGGTGAATGATATTTCTTCTGCATTTTCATAATTAGAAGTTTGGATTTTGTATTTATTCTACTTTTTGACTTCCGTTGCTAGGGAAAATTTTCCCTAACAACCAAAATAGTGAATTTTCATGATAATTCAAATATTGTGCATAATTGTTTTCACGTTGTGAGGGAAATGACATTTCTTTTGTATTTTCATAATTGGAATGTTAGATTTTGTGTTTATTCTGCTTTTTGACTACTGTTGCTAGGGAAAATGTTCTATTTTTCATGCTAAATTCAAACATGTGAATGAATCGTTTTAGTTTTTGGAAGGGAAATGACATTTTTTCTGTATTTTCATAGTTGGAAGTTTAGATTTTGTGTTTATTCTGCTTTCTGACTACTGTTGCTAGGAAAAATGTTCCTTGGCAACCCAAAATGTGTTTTTTTTTTCATTATAAATCAAAGGAATATATGCAAATAAGAATTCTTTTGAAAAGAAAGTGGTATTTTTTCTGTTTTCCCATCATTAGAAGTTTGGATTTTGTGTTTATTCTGATCATAAGCTACCGTTGCTAGGGAAAATGTCCCTAGAAACCAAAATAGAATATTGTCCGTGATTACTCATAAATGTGCAACTTTGAAAAGTGGGAACATGTAAAATATGTCTTAGGACATCGTTCCCAATGTATCTAGGTCATTTTTAAGTACTTCCCTAGGGGGGACTACGGAAGTCAAGAAATAGAGCACTTTTAGACCATTGGCCAACCGCTAATAAGGAATGATCATCTTAGACCTCTACCGTAATACTGTAAGATCTGTCTCACTCCAAACACTAGTTTGAGAAACAGTATATTCACATTCCATGTATCACAATCAGTCCAGAAAGCTGTTTTAAAATATTCAGTATCACATCAGTAATATGTACAGTAAACTGCAGAAGAAAACCCGATACAAGGGCCAGGGGGTGGGGGATGGGGGTTTACAGTGGGTTCAGGCTACTTTACTTTCCTGGATCACACACAGTATGCTTCTCAGCACATACTGTACTCAGCAGCAATTATACCAAAAATGATTGCCCACAATCCCAAGGCATAGGAGGGGTATGCTTCTGCCCCCCTCAATTCAAGGACAAAAGACCTATATTTGTTCCCTGTGTGAGAGAATGTTAAAAAAAACTGCAGCAGTTTAAGTAAAATTTTGCCAATGTGTTACCAATTGCATCTCAGGACCCTGACAAACGAATCACATAATCCCTAAGACCCCCCCCAGGATACAGTCCAAAACCAAAACAACATCATTTCCCTACCACAGTTTTTGAGAAAAAGCGTTCTTATGACTACCACCCCCGCCACACACACATATGGCACACATTACTGCACCTCTGACATTATGGTACACAAGATGGCTTCTCTATTCTGGCTAAGCACTTCAAGTTATTTTTCACCTCAGAATACTAGCAATTAACATTACTGTACAACACAGGCATATTAAGAAAACATAATAGCATGCAAGGTGAAAGGAGCCAGAGGGAAGCAGTAGCTTTTTCTAAGTCTGGGCCCCCCTGAAAAAAAAAGGAAAAATCATGAAAAGAAAAAGATAAGAAGTAAATCTACAGAGTGAACAAAGAAACATTATCCTAACAATAAGGTTTAAAACCAACCTTAAAAACAAGGTTGGAGTGTCCAGAAGAAGCAGTTTATACTTTACTTTAAAAGAATATAAGGGAAAACAATGCTTTATGTGATCATGAAGGGAATTCCATAGAAACAAGTCCAGAGTGTCTAATCTGAGACTCAGTGAGAAATGTTTAGAGTAGGGAATAGTGAGAAAGATGCCTTTTTCCTGGTATCATATTATGATACTGCTATTTTGACATAAAAATTACTGTAGCATTTTCAGTTGGGAATTGTTTATGAATGGAAATTATGCATAAAAACACCAAAGCTTATGTTTATAAAGGTCAAAGACAGAAAGAATACGGAGTATTGAAGAGGAGGCCTGTAATGATGAGTGAAAGATTTACATTACAAATTGTTCGTTACAGCACGCTTTTGCAGCAAATAAGTGGACTGTATGGTAATCTTTTTTGATTCCCCCAAACCAGTAAATTATAATTAACATGTGGAAGTATGAGTGAATTTGTAAAGTAGAAGAAGGGTACCTTTGGGGTGAGGAAAAATGTTTTAGATTATTGAGTACACCCTTAATTCGGGCGGATTTACTGCAAACGGATGAAATATGTTCTTTCCAGCCGAAGTGTACAATCAATAATAGTGACCAAGTAACTTGTGTAGCGACTTGCTGGGACTTCTAGTTTTGTTCAAAGTAATGAATTTATTTTCATATTGGAACTTATTGCGAAAACAAGAACTTGGTTTTAGTCAATTAAGAGAAAGCTTGATTGAATTAAGCCATCCAACAATCGTGTGAGAATTCTGCTGAAGTGACATTTCAAGCCACAGTAGCAATTTTTTGTTTTAAAAAAAAAGTACGGTGGTGTCATCTGGCAAACACATGATAAATTGAAGATTTAATGACGAATTACAAATGTCATAACAAAATTAGAAAGAGGAGAGGACCGAGTATTGAGCCCTGCGGTACACCAATGTTGCTTAGGAGAAGAGAAGAGTCTTCACCGTTTCTGGTAACGTAATGAGGCCTATTGCTTACGTAAGGTGTGAACCAGGCATGCGCACATCCTCTCACGCCATACGCATACAACTTCTGAAGAAGAATATGATGATTTATAGTATCGAAGGCTTTTGAAAGATATATAAATACTGAGATTTTATCGGCCTGTATGGTCTCAATAGCCTATTGCCATGTAGACTGCTGCCCAAGCCAGGCCAGACAGATATAATGTTGTTATCAAAAAGTTCACAACATAAATGGCTAGCCCCCAAAGGAAAGGTTGCCTCAATTAATGTTGTGGTTAAAATCCATTTACTGGCTGTGAATTAAGGAATTTGAGGCCAATATTACTATGGTCTATAGAGGCCAGCCACCTACCCAGGGCTACTGATAAACTAGCTTTCCATTCAGTCTTTGCCTCCTTTTCAAGCCCAAGTTAGCTAAAACAAAATTAGTGAACATGCTGTAGGGATATACTTCACTCTTCAGTAGCTTCATTCAGGTATAAATCAATATTAGTTTTAATTAAAGCAGGCATCTGTCAATTTGCCCAATTTTACCAGTCCAGGAAATTCTAGAAGTCAAATCACCCATCCTCTGGCCACCCTTTCTTTTTTTTTTTTTTTTTTTTGTCTTTTCATGTTCACTTTCAAACAGAAAGTGATCTAACCACACCAATATGGTAGGCTTACTGATTATATTTAAAAGGAATAGCCTGGTAAACTGCTACCATTAGTCACTTTTTTACACCAATAAACGAGACAAAACATATGACACATGTTACTTAAAGGTCTTGGGACAAAATAGAAGTCGATCTGAATGGCTCGTATTTCTTTAGACTGCCTGTCCTTGATCCGATGTAACTTCCACAGAATTTAAAATTTACTTAGGCCCCTACCTGTGATGGCAATGTGTCGGGAACTCTCACTTTGGATATATCAAATCTCTCTTCATTCCAATTTCCTACCAAAGTATTGGGACGGTAACAGTCTTCTTTGGTCGTCGTACGCCATCCATATTGCTGGAACTTCTTTTCGTCTGTCGTGTGGGTCCACTCTTCCGCTAGACCAGAAGCTCTTATCATAGATCGGAAGGCTACTTCATCTGTCATTCTGTAATAACTATAAAACCTTGTACTTTTCGATGAAATCAACTATTTCCCTCAATAGAGTCCAAACTTCTAGGCTAAGATTTCAGTAATTAATATTTTCGTTCCCACCCCCCCCCCCCCCCACCACCCCCACCCCCCCACCCCCCCCCCCACCCCCCCCCCCCCCCACCCCCACCCCCCCCCACCCCCCCCCCCCCTCCCCACCCCCCAACCCCCCCCCACCCCCACCCCCCCTCCCACCCAACCCCCCCAACCCCCCACCCCCCCCCCCCCCCACCCAGATGTTCCTACCATCATTTGTGTAGTGCATCTCATATTCAACCTGATTATAAGAGATGTTGATATTTTCAAATTTCAGTGAACTAAAATTATTGTTAACATCAGTTACAATTTTTTTTTTATCCTGTAAGTATTGTAACTTCAGTTGCTATGGAAAATTATACCAACCCAACCATTCTCTGAATCCTCACCATTTTGGCAGATTTCCCCAAAAAGTCACAAAAATTGTTTTCTTATTCCCTGAAATACCTATTCGCCTAACTTGAAGCTTTCCACGTTGTCTTTATTTTGTGCTTACACTTTCTTTGCTAGGTAAAGTTATCCTTAGCAACCAAGCAGTGTAATGTCATTGAGACATTGTCATTTGAGGTGTTTTCTCTTGATTTCTCTGGAAACGTGAAGGTGGGAAAATTTATCGTTCGCGCCTACAATTGGGATTTTGCATCTTGTGTTCATTTCCCAGGGCTTAAGCTGCCATTGCTAGGGAAATTTTCCAAGGTTTCCAACCAAGATGTATTCTTCATGATTATTGCAAAAGTGTGGATAAAGTGTTTTTATTTTAAAGGTGAATGATATTTCTTCTGCATTTTCATAATTAGAAGTTTGGATTTTGTATTTATTCTACTTTTTGACTTCCGTTGCTAGGGAAAATTTTCCCTAACAACCAAAATAGTGAATTTTCATGATAATTTCAAATATTGTGCATAAATTGTTTTCACGTTGTGAGGGAAATGACATTTCTTTTGTATTTTCATAATTGGAATGTTAGATTTTGTGTTTATTCTGCTTTTTGACTACTGTTGCTAGGGAAAATGTTCTATTTTTCATGCTAAATTCAAACATGTGAATGAATCGTTTTAGTTTTTGGAAGGGAAATGACATTTTTTCTGTATTTTCATAGTTGGAAGTTTAGATTTTGTGTTTATTCTGCTTTCTGACTACTGTTGCTAGGAAAAATGTTCCTTGGCAACCCAAAATGTGTTTTTTTTTTCATTATAAATCAAAGGAATATATGCAAATAAGAATTCTTTTGAAAAGAAAGTGGTATTTTTTCTGTTTTCCCATCATTAGAAGTTTGGATTTTGTGTTTATTCTGCTCATAAGCTACCGTTGCTAGGGAAAATTTCCCTAGCAACCAAAATAGCATATTTCCCGTGATTACTCATAAATGTGCAACTTTGAAAAGTGGGAACATGTAAAATATGTCTTAGGACATCGTTCCCAATGTATCTAGGTCATTTTTAAGTACTTCCCTAGGGGGGACTACGGAAGTCAAGAAATAGAGCACTTTTAGACCATTGGCCCACCGCCTATATCAGGAGTGGCATCAACAATATCCCCCAGGAAACATTTCCTGCAGAAATGCGAAACATAGCAGTTCGTATGCAATCAGTTATTGGACGTCGTGGGGGTTATATCCAGCATGTGGTCTGAGGGAGAAGGGTTAATTCATGACAGACTGTGCCGGACAACCACAAAATGACAATGCAGAAAAATCTTCCACCCTTTTGCTTTAGAATGATACCAATTTTGTTTCAGGAAATTCAAATAATGACCATGCATTTTGATCCTCAAATGTATACATTTTTTGGGACACCCTGTATATGCTTCAGTACAGATTCTTTTTAGTGTAGGCCTATCCAAAATAATTTCGCGCGCTTCGCGCGCATTGAAATTTTACAGTTTAGATTCTGGGAAAAAACGATAAATCAGGGCGGAAATATGTTTGTCTAGTATATACAACTATCATGAAATATATGCCCCACAATAGCATAATCTAGTGCACAAGTTTTCTTCAAATCCCTCCTTACCAACTCCTCGACGACATCATGGCTGTCGGGGCTTCGGGTCGCTGCCCCCCCCTCCCGTCGGGCAAAACCTGGCGTCACCCCTGACGCCGCGCCAACAGATGGTGCGCTCCGCTTAGATAACGAGACAACCAAAAATCCCATGCATGCGATCAAGCCTACCAGTTGAATTTTAAGGCCCCAATACCAAAATACTTGCAGAAGATTTCAAAAAGAGAAACCAAATTTTCTTTATTGAGCACAAGCGAGCAACTTTCAGTGAGTCACTGTGAGTGCCTAGAGAGAGCACAACAAATGACTCAATGCTCCGAACTCCTGACGCCCGAGATTGTTATCGGGCTGTAGAGCATGCATCTCTCACAAGAAAGATGACAACTTTCTGACAGGTCATTTATCATAAAATTTCTGACACAGGGAATTTCAATGAAAGCTTGTTTTATACGGATCAAAGACTCTAGGAATCGCGTGGGAAATACCATTTCCTGCAGTCTGGGGGTCTTCTGGACCAAAAATTTTCTCTGTACGCTTCGCGCCAACTCATGGTGGCGCTCCGCTTAGATAGTAACTATATCGCAAACCCCCCCCCCCCCTTTAGTCAAAACCTGCATCCGCCCCTGGGTATGTAGTGTAAACATGGCCTGTATAATACTAGTATTTCCACAAGCTACGTCCAAAGTCTTCTCTTCACAGATCTCTTATTTTTTTTTTTTTGTGAAGATACTTTTCCATACCAACTATTATGTCCTTCCATATGTACTTAAGTAAATGCATTATTGTAAATAATGAAATATTTCGTAAGTATCAATGTTATTTTTTTCTCAGTTATGATTCCTTTTAATGTTAAATATTCCTCCTGTTTTACGCAAAAAGTGTTGACGTTTGTCCCATTTGGCAAGGATGATTGTGTGGGTCATAACATATAAAAGTTTTCAGTCGTAAAGTTTTAGAACTTATGACCCTCATGGCCAGGTGAAGTGTAATTCTTTACGGGTAAAGAAATTTGACACTCCTTTCCATGGGCGACGATCCGTCTTTGAAAGTGTGTGGGGGGAGGATATAGGCTTAGTCAGTGGCACTATTTAAGGGGAGTGCCACCATTAGTTGGCGTGGAGCAAACGAAGAACATTTTGGCCAAAATAACCCAAAGATCACCGGAAATGGCCCTTTCCAGGCTTTGCAATTTGATACTATGACCACTGTCAAATCTTTTAATTTTTTCTGTTCTATTTTATTAAGAAGTTTTCTTAATAACCAACTTAATTTTTTGACATGATTTCCGAATCTGCCGGGTTCATTTTATGGGGGGGGGGGGGGGGTATAGTGTACAACATCATCCCACCCAATTCCACGGGGATATCCATGGTTGGGAAGTAACGAGTTATAAGTAATGACGTTACTGTAACGAGTTACATTTTTGTGTAACGGAACCTTGTAAAGACTTACATTTGCATTTCAGTAACGGAACAAGTAACTAGTTGAAATTCTGCGTAAAAGCAACTGTAACGGCGTTACATTTGGTCCCGTTACTTTTCCGTTTCAGATAGTCAAAATGACCTTAAACTGCATTTTCTTAGAACTAGTAACAGAAAATTTTCAAATTGATGGCACATTGGCAGTAATATTATTTTCGATACATTTATCATTCAACTCTGTTACATTGTTATCGTCCACACCAACATCAAATTTTACTGACGATTATAGGTTCAAGAGTTGATATTAGATGTACATTCTGCAGGCTTTGAGGGGCCACTTGGTCGTCGATTGGTGAGGAATTTGACAGGTGTGTTCGTTCGTACTCCAAGTCAGTCTTTTAACTAAGTTTAAACCTTGATTAATGTGTCAAATTATTTATTAAACAGATCAATTCTTATTATCCATGAGTCTGAGTCTTTGTAAGATTGGTTAATAAACACACAAGGGTGTTCCAGGGCAAAGTTTTCCCTAAGTCAGTGAGTAAACTAAAGATAATTGACAAAAGCTGAATTTATTTAGTGTATTTTGTCTTTTAGAGGACACAGTGGCGATAGTTCACGGTTAATGGTTTGTCCCCCAGACTGTGAAACACTAGGCTCACTTTGCATGTTTTAATCATTGCTTTTTGAAACTTAATGACAGGACCCAAGTCCACCCTTTCCGAGTTGGAGCCAACTCCGACTCCACATCCCCGAAATTTGGCCAACTCCTAGTCTGGTACGTAACCTTCAAGTTCCAGCCAGTTCTGATTCCAGTGGCACCGATTCCGAGACTAATCTATCTGCCAGTGTATGGCATATCATATATATATATATATATATATATATATATATATATATATATATATATATATATATATATATATATACATATATATATATATATATCTGTATCTATATCTATATATATATATATATCTATATATATATATATATATGGGGATGTTTTAATTCCATTGTACATGGTCACCAATTAATGAGGTCATCGTTTGTAATCGCTTCCATGGTCTGGCCTTCTCAGAAATTTAGTTGATTGTGTGTGACAATACTTTACATCTGTACATTGTGCACAAATAACGATGGAACTTTTACATTTTTTATTTAACTTTCATATTTGAGAAGTCGGCTGGAATGAACTCTGAGTCCAAGTCCAGTTACATCACATTCCGGAGTACATTCGATACCCGGCATTTAGCCCGCGGAATCCGGACGCTTGCGTTTGCGCCCATGCAGTTATAATTATGCCAAGCGTCAGTTAACAAACGTGTCATAGGCTTAGGATGCTGTTCTTGACTGGGGGCTGGACGTTCTTTCGGACCGCTGTCCTGGGAGGAGTCTAATGGGGGAGGGGGAGTATTAAGGGGTCCTTAGATGTAATTTGATGGATGACCATATTGGAAAAATTTTAAGAAAATTGCTAGTGTCAATTTTTGACATTTCTTAAGAAGGGAACAAATGAAAGGTTTTCGTCTTTGAATTAAGGGGGAGGAAGCATACTCCTGCCACATCCTTCCGCCACACCACATTTTTGACGGGGGGGGGGGGGCTTTATCCTTGCAGTGGAGTATAGTAAATTTAGTCTAAGGGAACAGCAGAATATTGAAATGTTCAAATGTGATTAAAAGTATCCAAACAAATCTTATTAAAGACCTTGAATGAGGACCCCTCATAATCATGCCCCTCTTGGTGGCGCCACTGTATCCGACTTAATTAAAGTTTCACCTTTTGCAAACGGAAAGTGAATATTTTGCGCGCGTGGTCTGTATGTGTAAACTACAAAGTCTCACCGTTTTCATGCATTGTTTTATATCGGCACAAAGTGAAACTTGAAATTTATGCTTCAGGAATTAACACTTAGCCCACTTTAGACGGTGAGGTTTTAAAATTTATCGTTAACAAATAAAGAGCATCGTACTACGATATTCATGCACACGAGACGCAAACCTTTAATCCCTGCTAAAACACCGCTCTTCCCCTTTAATAGCCGCTAACCTCTTTAAATTATCCTACTATATGATGGGATTATAAAGATTTCCATTCTCAAAAAAGTACTGTCGTAACTGGAAAACTTTTGGATGTGACCACACTTCGTCTAACAAATAGTTTTGTAAGCTCAGATGCAGTATCCTGATTCTCTGCCGCATGATGAGCGTTAAGAGCCCTCTGCCTGGATTCCCAGTGAAGATCAGCTGGAATCATTTTCTTTCTTTTGGGGATCATCTCAGACTAGCCGGCACAAATGAGGTGTCGGTCCTCTCATGTGCCCCTTTCTTTTTATCGGATTACGCCCCCAGATACCGAGATATCGTATATTCACGTTGAAGTAAGTAGTTATTTTTGAATTGTAGCTTGTTACTTTTCAGTAAAAAGTAACTTATTGCATTTTAACATTGCATGGAAATAACTGTAACTATAACGAGTTACTCTGAAAGAGAAACGGAAAGAACTCTCATTACGGGTGCATTCCCGTTAGGGCTCGTTGTACGCAGAAATGGTATGCAGACAAACTGATCTGGTCACGTGACACGAGTAAAGCTATTTTATTCGGGGACGATTATCAACAAAGCTAACGGGGTTGTGCACGTAATGTGGGATGTCCCCCTCCATTGAAAAAGTTGCATACTAGAATGAAAATAAACTGAAACTACGACGTGATGAATACTATCAATTCACATAGCCAGTGGTCAAATGACCCAGCAAACCTAGGTTGACTCTTGAAATTATGGGAAAATACATACTTGACAATTACAGAGAAATTTTGCAATAGTAGATAAAAATTCATGTGAAATATGTGACATTTGTGAGATGGAAGGGATGTTTTCGTCCAGATTTGGAAATATTTTTATTTGTACCACCTCGGTTTTTTCCTCTTTTCAGATTTAAGACTGTACTTTGCAAACCCTGTTGGGGGAGGGTGCACTTACCCCCGTGCCCATATGGTGAGCCACTTTATGATGCTATGGGTAAGAAATTTACACGCAAAGCATTAATAGGGTACCTGCTGAAAGGCCCATGTTTGTGTAATCAGCACTATTACATTAGCGGTCTTGGCAATAGTTGCTTACAGCAACCATGAGGTGCACGATACTTCCTACATGTTTTACCGAACGGGTTGTCAGAGTCCCCGGTGGGGGGCATCAACCCTAAACCCCGACAAGGGCGGTGAGTTGCCGGAAGTGTACCGCAAGTAAAGATGTTACGAGTGAAGCGTGCCGCAAATTCTGGATTTCTACGAAAGACCATTTACACAATTTGGGGCATTTTAAAGAGAATGCTAAAACGTTTGGGTTTGTGTAAAGAAAACTGAAGAATATTGGATTTTTATTGAAGAACATGCCCTACTTTAGAGCAGAACCAAGTAAAACGTCGGAGAGACTGATCGTCGTCGGTTACTAGATATTCTATCGTACGCAATGTGGTTCCCAACCGGAATTGGAAAATTCTCCCTATTGGGGGAGCCTTCCCCCACGGGTGGCAGGCATAGCCCCTGCCCTCCAACTGGCGCCACCCCTGCGGGTATAAACGTTGCTAATTGTACTGTGTAAGGTGATTTTGCCTTCAATTATTGTATTCCAGAAAAATCTTTATTATTTATGGATAGAAGCACTCCATTTTTTCAATTAATGACCTCTGGTGACCTCAAATGACCTCTGACCTCCATCAAAAATAATAGGGACCTATCCCGTAATAAAAAATGTATGTACTCAGTATGAAAAGTACCCATTATTACTATCTTGGGATAACGTGTTTTTAAGTTTTCTTGAACTTCCACCTCTGGTGAACTCAGATGACCTTTGATCTTCTTAAAATAAAGGACGTTTCTTTCTCGTGATATGACAAAATCTATATGACAAGTATGAAAAGTGTTTATCAATCCTATCTTGAAATATCGTGCTTACAGGGTGTTGGATACTGACATTTGGTTACCTCAAATGACCTCTGACATCCATATGATATTTTGCGACGTGACAATTCTACATCCCAAGTGTGGAAAGTTTCCATGATCATTCCTATTCTAAGATAACGTGTTCACAAGCAATTTAGCAGGTTTTCGTTGTTTCACCTCCGATGACCTCCGATAACTTATGCCCTCTACCAAAACAATATTAGTCTATTGACCATAACGAATGTACATTTAACGTATGAAACTATCAGTGGTTCCTACCTTGAGATATTGTCTTTAAAAGGCTTTCGGTTTTTGACCTCAGGTGATCTCAAATGACCTCCACTAAAAACTATGCAGTTCCTTTCTATGATAAATGTATCTACCAAGTATGAATAGTATCCATCATTCATAGCATTATTAAATGGTAAAATATTGAAATTGGTCGACCGCTTTGGATTTATGCAAATGACTGGTATTTTTCTCGTATTAGGAATCTGTAGGACTTTTAGTATATTATTTTGGGACCCTTACAGAAAAGCGTTGCGGTAAAAAATCTGTTGCACTTTGTTCGGAATAAAAACTTTGACAGTGTATGTGGACTAAGAGCGCCAGGTGAGTGACTCAAGTAATATGAAAAAATTACGGCAAATTCCCTGCACATTTGTGTCCAATTACACGAAAGAAGTGTCCCGAAATCTTGCAATACAAACCCCGAAAAATGAAAAAGTTTGTGTTAATTGTCCGACGGTATTTTTACGCATTACCACGTAGCAGTACGGCATCACAATACACTAACATATATTATTGCGTATTGTTCAGCAGTGACATCACCCGACTTGTAAATCCCTAGGCCGAAGAGCAGTGGGAGAGAGTGGATCGACTTCATGGCAGAGGACATGGCATAAAGTACACTAAACTACACTGATTGCTTACCACTGTATACACAACAGGAGCATCTGCTGAGAGATCCATTCCACGTGGGCTTGTGTTTCTGTTCGACAAAGTAGCATGTAAAACGAATGTGCTCATTGCATTGTAGACAGTTTTTGTATGGGTCTGCAGCTACGCCTCGAACGGGACGCAAGGCTTTCTAGATTATTTTAAAATAATGGCAATTCTTCGATAATTCCAATCATAAACGCAAATTTCAATGTCTGTACACGTTCACCAGATTACTGAATTATGATCATATCTGCAAATGTCCCGAGCGTGAGTCTTTGATAAATTAGTTAGGGTCAAGGGTGCAATTAACAGGGCGCCAGGCGCTGTTAAGCACTCGTTTCCAGTCAAACAGCACCAGGTTTTAGACCCCGACAAGAGGATTACTAGGGGCCACTATTTCACCGAACGTTATAGCACCCATCATCCTGAAAGTCCCAAGGTATAAGTAAGATACGAGCCCGAAAGGTGATGAAGCGTCCGTTTTGAAACCTCTCCGCATCAGCCGCCTTCAAATGGATAATAGTCCAGGCCAAAATGTAGCCTTACGGGGCCTTGCATTTTCTTTTTTACACTTTACCATTTTGGCAAAATTCGCAATATGTGCTGGTAGCTGCGTGGGCGTATATGACATAATTCCTAGTATTTCTAGTATTTTGGTTGAGTGGGGTGAATCCCTTTAATTCCTCACATTCTTTCAACAACCGTAACATTTAGCTCTATTAACCATGAAAGGCATATTTTTCAGCTCACTTTGCGCGCATCTACAGTCACATTCACACTTACTGAGACTTTCTTCGACACACATGGGAAGGATATTATATGCAACGACATATTCAGAGCCTTTAAATTAATACACCTAATTGGGATATTTCTATGCAACCCTGCTAGTTGTCATTATATTGTCCGAACACTCTAAAACACCGTTTAATCCATAGGGGCATAAACCAAATCTTTGTCAAATTTTTGACTAAATTTGAATCAAAATCCATAGATTTGGTGAAGCATAAAAGACAAAACTGGGCTCATTTTTAAATATTTTAAGATAATGTGTCTGGATGACCGTTTCTTCAATAGAATAGCCTCTTATTTATTTTAACTGTTTAGTGGATATTGTGATATTGAAATACTTATATCCCTGTCTTTACTTTCTCATGATCGGGTACTATTCCTTAAAACATTCAACAGTTCACCGACTTGGTAGCGTCAGATAGTGAACCGCCTCCCCCCCCCCCCACACACTTCACTCGTAGAATGTTATATTACAAATACAAGTTTTCTTCAAAAGAAGATTTTTGGGTGCATCTCCAACTTGAAGTGTACCCTTCTCTCGTTGTGTGGAACTTTCTTGTTATTCCCAGTCTTTTATCCTCCTTGTCAACCACTCAGATCAACCGGACGATGGATTTAAAACTGCATGGTATAAGTTTGGTTGTTATTGAAATCTGAACGCACTCACTATATTACAAAAGCCCATTATGGATAATTTTTTCTTAATTTGATGAATCAAATTATTATTTTTTTTAATCAAATTGTTAATTGAATTAAACAAATGAAGTAATTTGATTAACCATATTACTAACTTAATTAATCAAATTATTTGTGAGATCAAATTATTAATTTATTTAATCAAATTGTTAATTTGATTGATCAAACTTTTAATTTGATTTAGCTTATTAAATAATTTGATTAATCAAATTAATAATTTTAGTAATCAAATTATTAATTTGCTTAATCAAATTATTAATTTGTTTAATCAAATTAATAACTCGATAATTTGCTCTTTCCCACATAGTCCATCGACTATAGGTCCATCGAGGAGGTTTTACGTTCTCTCGCTCGGAAATCGTAAGAACCTCTCCCTGCAAGCCCTCACATTTAACTCTTGACTCTCAAGACCCAGTTGATGGCTACGTCGGTCACGGTCAGATGCAGGAGTTCCCTACAAGCACTCTCCGTCAGGCCGGGCCATGTCAGGTTAGAGAATTATGGGTTCCCTTAATTCCATGTTCTTCGCCAAATACCATGTCCCATCGTTCCTGCCGGGCGACATCCCCATTCCGGAGATCATCTTAGCCTCCTCCATTCCACGGGTCAGGAAGTCTTTCTCTCTTAGAGCGCTGAGTGATACATGCATTGGAAGTAGGGGGTGTGCATATCCGACAGACTCTTCGCCCTTCCCCGCATGCCTCCCTCGGTGGACTCTAGGTGTACTATTTCACCCTGGCTGACCTCCGATCACTGCGTATGCAAACGAACTGGTCCGGGCTCACAATGGCTGCCTGCCTCGAAGGCTGTGTAAAAGACGTTTCCGTCTTCCTCTCTTGCTAGGTCACGGATACTCTGGCCGCTGAAGCGACTTTTGGCCGTGCCGCCCTGCCCATCTCACTACCCTCCTAGACTTCATTTTGACCAGATAGGATGGTGTCAATCTAATGCAATATATACAGTACTGATGAACACAGGGTTGCCTCGTGGACCAAGCCGCACCGGGGCCATGTGCCCCCTCTAATATCCAAGTTTCCCTTGGATACTAGACTTATTCTTATACTAATTATAAGTTTATGTACAGACTTTAAGATAAACATTCGAGGGTCAGGAAGCCATTTGGCTCAGCAAGGACCCTATACTAGAGTGAACGTAGATGAACGCGAGATTCGCCTTCTCTTTTCGACTTCGTGTTCAGAAATTAACGAGGCAGGCGTGAACTAATCGCTCCCAAGATCGCCATTTAAAGTCCCCATCCGACGAACCCCATGATTCTCTTACCTAACATGGCAAGGCCTGACGGAAAGTGCTTGTAGGCCGTGACCGACGCAGCCATCGACAGGGTCTTGAGAGTCAGGAGCTAAAGGCGGGGGCTTGCACGGAGAGTTTCTTACGGTTCCCGAGCGAGAGAACGTAAGACCTAGTAGATGGACTAGGAAGGAGCGAGAAAATTATCGAGTTATTAATTTAAATAATCAAATTAACAATTTGATTAAACAAATTAATAATTTGATTAATCAAATTAACAATTTGATCAAACAAATTAATAATTTGATTAAACAAATTAATAATTTGATTAATCAGATTAAGAAAAATAATATCGATGGCCTTAATGGCTTTTGTAATATAGCTAATATAAATATTAATACTACGTGAATAGGAAAATTTGTACTTTCTAGGAGCGGCCAACGAGTACATTTCATTGCGAGCAAAACATAAACTTATACGATTGCACTTACATATACGTTTGCGTATCTATATATATATATATATATATATATATATATATATATATATATAGATAGATAGATAGATAGATAGATAGATAGATAGATAGATAGATAGATAGATAGATAGATAGATAGATAGATAGATAGATAGATAGATAGATAGATAGATAGATAGATAGATAGATAGATAGATAGATAGATAGATAGATAGATAGATAGATAGATAGATAGATAGATAGATAGATAGATAGATAGATAGATAGATAGATAGATAGATAGATAGATAGATAGATAGATAGATAGATAGATAGATAGATAGATAGATAGATAGATAGATAGATAGATAGATAGATAGATAGATAGATAGATAGATAGATAGATAGATAGATAGATAGATAGATAGATAGATAGATAGATAGATAGATAGATAGATAGATAGATAGATAGATAGATAGATAGATAGATAGATATATAGATAAGCATGAAAAATCCAGCACTCAACAAATAACGAGACGAACTGCAAGAGAAGTTCAATGTCGATCACCACACATATACAATAAGAAACTACTACACGTTTCGAGCAGGTCTACTGCCCTTGATCACTTGTGTAAAAATGAAAAAAGACTGCAAAAAAGAGCAGTAGAGACTGAGTCAAGCTTTCCATTGTTGGCAATGGAAAGCTTGACTCGGCAGTATTTAAGTTTAGTTGACCGCGTTCTACCACATAGGCCTCAATGGCTCAGCGGTCAGAGCATCCGCCTTGTATGCGGGAGGTCGCTCGTTCGAATCCTGCTTGAAGCTAAGTTTTCCATTCTCATATAAATATCCTCTTTCAGTATAAGGCAAGTGCCTATGTTAGAGGAACAATGGCCTAACGTCTTCATGCGACTATTCAATACAGCGTTAATTCACTCATTCCTATAAAGTCGCTACGTCACTCTACCTATAAATAAATAAATATATATATATATATATATATATATATATATATGTGTATAAATATCTATATATATAAATATATATATATATATATATATATATATATATATATATATATATATATATAGTTGAGTCGGTAAAGCTGAAAAATCTGGGCGAGGTGAAAAAGCAATGTTGACTCCACCGGGATTCGAACTCGGGACCTCCCGCTTGCTAGTGCGTACCACTGAGCCATGAAGCCAAGATGGTTTGGCCTTTGTTCAAACCCCATATGAAGCACTCGCAGTTCATCCCTGAGCAGGCACCTATTTTGGGAACAGCACTAGTTCTCCTTTGATGCAAGCCCTACCAGAAATCAGAATTGATGCAATTCAGGCGAACACAATTGTCAACCCGCCAGCGGATCTCCGAAGAGATGCAGAAACGTGTGACAGCACAAAGTTGACGGTGAATAAACACTGGCGGCAACTGCGATGTATGTAGAGTTGAGTCGGTAAAGCTGAAAAATCTGGGCGAGGTGAAAAAGCAATGTTGACTCCACCGGGATTCGAACTCGGGACCTGCCGCTTGCTAGTGCGTACCACTGAGCCATGAAGCCAAGATGGTTTGGCCTTTGTTCAAACCCCATATGAAGCACTCGCAGTTCACCTCCTGAGCAGGCACCTATTTTGGGAACAGCACTAGTTCTCCTTTGATGCAAGCCCTACCAGAGATCAGAATTGATGCAATTCAGGCGAACACAATTGTCAACCCGCCAGCGGATCTCCGAAAGAGATGCAGAAACGTGTGACAGCACAAAGTTGACGGTGAATAAACACTGGCGGCAACTGCGATGTATGTAGAGTTGAGTCGGTAAAGCTGAAAAATCTGGGCGAGGTGAAAAAGCAATGTTGACTCCACCGGGATTCGAACTCGGGACCTCCCGCTTGCTAGTGCGTACCACTGAGCCATGAAGCCAAGATGGTTTGGCCTTTGTTCAAACCCCATATGAAGCACTCGCAGTTCACCTCCTGAGCAGGCACCTATTTTGGGAACAGCACTAGTTCTCCTTTGATGCAAGCCCTACCAGAGATCAGAATTGATGCAATTCAGGCGAACACAATTGTCAACCCGCCAGCGGATCTCCGAAGAGATGCAGAAACGTGTGACAGCACAAAGTTGACGGTGAATAAACACTGGCGGCAACTGCGATGTATGTAGAGTTGAGTCGGTAAAGCTGAAAAATCTGGGCGAGGTGAAAAAGCAATGTTGACTCCACCGGGATTCGAACTCGGGACCTCCCGCTTGCTAGTGCGTACCACTGAGCCATGAAGCCAAGATGGTTTGGCCTTTGTTCAAACCCCATATGAAGCACTCGCAGTTCACCTCCTGAGCAGGCACCTATTTTGGGAACAGCACTAGTTCTCCTTTGATGCAAGCCCTACCAGAGATCAGAATTGATGCAATTCAGCCGAACACAATTGTCAACCCGCCAGCGGGTCTCCGAAGAGATGCAGAAACATGTATATATATATATTTATATATATATGTATATATATATATATAAATATATATATATATGTATATATATATATATATATATATATATATATATATATAATATATATATATATATATATACGTCTATGTATTAGTCTACGTATTCACATGCGTATACCTATACATGTAAATGTACATATACGTACACACATACACTACACCATTTTAAGGTTTCTGTAAGACGTCTCCCAATGTCTAACACAAATCTCCGCCGTTGTTCTTATTGTATGCTTTCCATAGCTGGGACTCGGACTCCAACCCTGTTGTTCGGACTCGAACTTGGACTCGAATACTAGTGACTTGGACTCTGACTCGGAAGGATGGGACTCGACTACAGCACTGCCTGTTATATATTTTTCACTATTCCCCAATAGAATATTTTATTTAGTTAATATTACCTATGGTAAGTGTCTACTGAGCTGCCTGCAGCTACTGGACAAATTTTGTCATTGGACAAGTTGACCAAAACATACACTACTTTTTCCCAATTCACCACGCCCATAGTCAGACAAGACCCTGACGGGGGAGGGAAAATATCTACCAATACCAGGTGCGCAAAAATTTTTGGTTGGTGAGACAAGATATACTAAAATGCATTAAGGCAATGGTAATTATGAACTTTCTAGGGGGCAATTTTTTTTCCGAGGGCTGTGCCTGCCCCCTTCCCCCATTCCTAGGTTACTAGCCAATTACCATAAGCCCGGTGACATCAACTCCCTGGATTAGAACTATGAGATGAAAAAAGAGAACTTAGTTAAGGATGTGAAAATGCTGCACCTCAGTGCACATGGCTTGATGCACTGACAAATGATGATACAATGCCTATGAGGAATTAATTTTTACAGCTTTTTTCTCTCTCCGTGTACCACATGTCACCGTACCCATTTTGATACATTTAAAGGCAGTAGGCAGTCACCCCATTCAGAGTGAGTATGCCCTGTCACTCTAGTACATGATTGGCCTATTTTGATCATGTGACAATATTTTTGTTAGCATGGGCGTCCTCAGAAAAAATTCAGGGGGGCAAAACTTTTAGGGGGACCAAACTTTTTTCATGGGAAATATTTTACTCCCAGAAGAGTTTAGATGCTATTTCACACAGTGTTGACAAAGGCGGAGCCAGGAATTTGTCAAGGGAGAGAGGGGAGAAGCCCATAGACAGACTCTCAGCGCTCCGCGCCACCATGAGTTGGCGCGGAGCGCAAAAAAATTCTGGCCCCAAATGTCTCCCAGATCGCTGAAAATGACACTTCCAAGGCCTATTTACCCCATATAAAAAGGGGAATTACTAGCAATATCATAAATATAAACTTTAAAAAATACCAAAGATATGCTCAGTCGGGGGGGGGGGGGCTGGTGGGGCGTGAGTGTTGATATTTTTATTCAATTTCTGTTTTGAGAGTAGAAATTCACACTGAGTGAACTGTTAAGAAATGTTGATGTTATATTTTCTTCGTTTTTTCTTTATTTTTTCTTCCCGGGCAAGTTCCCCCTTACACCCCCTCCGGAGGCCCATGTTTGTTAGTGAATTGTGAAATTCAAGGAGAATTTCTCCTTGCTTTACCAATTGTTTGTAATTGTTATGTTCAAAACGTCTTCAGAGGTGCTTGTAATGCAATAAGAGGAGATTTGCTAGAGTTTGCTGATATTTCAAAGAACATTTTGGGGTGCCTATTGCCTTTAAGCAATTCCAAACTTCAATAAAGTGGTATCCAGTGTGAAGTCCAATGTTATTTCTCAGGTTTTGTATTTTCCCCCTTACTAATTTGCATTTAAGCCACTCCATGGAAGTTGTGCATGTGTATGATCCTGCTGCTAGCAAGTTGTATGAAACTACTTTTTGCATATTGGTGATTAAGCTGACTAAAAGTTAGTCTCACATTTACATTTAAAATTTTTCAATATGATGAATAGTCAAATGAAATATTCACCAAAAGATATTGTTGGCTTGTCAGAAATTGGGTTTGAGTACTAACATGTAATACTGTGATGACGAATTTGTATTCAGATGCATTAGAGGGAAGGGAGGGTCAGCTGCAATGGTGAGCAGAAGAAACTTGGTTAGTCTATACCCCAAAAGAGGGCTCCTAGTGCCATTTGGCTAATAGAAAAATTGACTTAGCAATATGATTTTGAAAACATGATCCTGTGGTTCATAGCTACGCAAAAGATATGAACCATTTGGAATCTGAAAGACTTTACGTATCCGAGAAATTATACTCTTAGAGGAAAATGGAAGGGGTGGGAAGGAAGGAGGCCATCGATTCCCTTTGACATGAGACCCATTTCTATAAATTAAGACACTTCTGTAACTTACCTCAGTTCAGAGCCTTGGCAAAGATAGCCCAATTATGAGTAAAGTGCCATACATTGTACAAAGTTGTCAAGAGAGGGGATGATCCCTCCCACTGTTGTCGAATGGAACAATTAGTTGTCTCGCTCCTATTTGAAAAACCCTTGCATGAGATATCATAGGCATAGGAAGCTGCTCTCGGTTGTGTGTGGGCTTTGGGTGGCTATCCTGGGGGAGATAAGTTCCCCTCCCCTCCCCTCCGAGAAATTTGTGAATATGGTCTTTAGCTGCAATATGGTGCAGCATGTACAAATTTTAAGGAAAATTACTGATTTTTTTTACATTAATTCAGAGGAAACAAATACATGAGCGTGGATCATGGAGTTAGTTAGTTAGATGAGGTTTAACGTCCCAGTTTCCAACCAATTGGTTCAAGTCGAGACGACCACGGCCTTTTTTTCCAGTTGTGGCTCACTGGCGTGGATCATGGAGGGACGGGGGATGCATCCCCTCACTTTTTTGGAAGGGGGACATCTCCAATAAGTCCCCCCACTTTTTCAAATATGACGAAAACTAAAACTGTGATGAATTATAATAAAACATAGACTACGAGTTGACATACATTTTAAAAGCGAAATTGCGCCTAAATATGGCACCATTTGCCATAAAGACACCTTCAAATTTCCTTTTTTCTCAAAAAGGAGGACCCCTCCTCTTAGACCCCTCCCCAGGACGGCGATTCGCAAATGTTGAAAAGTCCCCCCACCTTTGGAGATGGATCCACGCCCTTGAATAAATACATGGGATTTTTATCTTTGACTACAGGGGGAGGGGTGAAGACTAGGAAGCACATATGACGTCCAGTGCACAGTTTAGATTTGGGAGACTTTAACCCAGCGCACCCTCCCACGGTTCCTGTACTTCTGATCCTGTGCCTATAGTGTCAGCATTCGTAGCTGCTACGTACGTCCGGTACTCCCTAGGAAATGCTTTACTCCTTTCTTCAACACGACTGTGCACTGTGTTTTCCAGTGTGCTTGCATTGTTTCTTATGGTCTGCATGTTCCTGGAAAGGTTACTTCCCGGGGGTTACTTGCGCGCGCGACCATCTAAAGTAGGCAGCCCGAGCTATAAGTAGTAGCGCCCAAGGGCGGGATTTGATGTCCGAAAGTGGGGGGAAAAGCCGGGTGGACTGTCAAACGGCGCGGAAGGCGTCGCGCTCCCCCTGACGGCGTGGGGTCCAGGGGTCTGCCTTAGAATTCCTGGCTGGGTCCATGGGCAGAGCCCCGATGGTGTCAAGGTGGCGAAGCCCCCGGAAGCTCTGGGGTATTTACGAAATTGTAGGCATTAAAATGATGTATTTAGCTTCAACTTCAAGTGACATAAGGTGGGCAATTAACATAGGCCTACCACAAAAATCAAAATTTTACTTTTTTTCAATTATATTCTTACTCCATGAGACTAACAGTCATATGGGATCGACAATGCTGAAGACGTGAGGAAGTAGGGGGGGGGGGGAATGGATTATTTTGAGGGTCTCCAGGAACATTGGAACAATAATTTTAAGAATGAGATATCTAATATTCAGAATCGCGCGCTGAAAAAATCGCATTTTTATACTTTTAGTATTTTGAGTAATAGAAATGCTAAGAAAGAAAAAATCCTCAAGGAGAGGGCTTTCCCCCCCACCCCCTTATAACGGTACCGAAGATGACAATTTCCGTGCCTTACAACTTGCATCTAAACAATCTTCAAGGAGTCGGTAAATTTATACAGATGGATGAGGATAAAAATTTTGCTTTGAAAATTCTGGGGGAGGGGGAAATTCCCTTACGCTGCATACGGCCATGGGGGCATTGATGATTTCAATGACAATAGAAGAGTTTGTACAAATCTATGAAAAGCAGGATTTTCTACAGGAAGTAACATCGAAACCCCGAAGTAATATTAATAACGGGTGCCCCGCAAAGCGCGCGGAAGAAATCAGCGTTGAGACATTCAAATGTAGCCCATTGTTTTCTTTAAATTTAAACTCAGTATTTTTATTTCATCAAAGTTTTCCTTCTTTCACCAGTTGTCTGTCTTTTCCATAGAGCAGGATATGAGAACCTAGGGCCCTCCTAGAAAAATCTTTCTTAAATTTGACGGCTATTGCGGCCATTCTGGACCATTTCTTGAGAAAATCCTGCTTTCCCCAGGTGTAATTTGAAATGCTAATAAAATAGTTTTCATATGATGATCGCAAAATTAAGTTTGTAACCGTCAGTCAATTTACTGAGGATGGCGGTAGGTGGTCACGAAATTAAACAGCGAGAGATTTAGCGAGGAATTTGGAAATGGTAACTTAGTCAAGCTGTCCTACAGGAAGTAGTAACGAGGCAATTCCACCAGTCTTCCTAGGCACAGCAGTACAGCAGCACAAATGAGACATCGATTTATATCAGACTCATGGGAAGCATGGTTCTCAAGCCGGAGTATTAGACGTACGTCTGGCACTATACTTTCGCTCTACCTGGTTACCCAGAACATGCAGTGCAGGAGTTCGCTCGAAACATATTTTTGCCAGAAAATCCCATATAAGCACGGCTGCACCCGTCGTCAGTTATTGTGACCTAGTATGCTTTTCTGTAATGCAAGCACGCCAGTATGCTGCTTGTTACAGTTACTCTGTCACAACTCTTGGGGAAACTTCTTAAGCGCTGGCACCACTTTTGTTCAAAAGCTGGAAGCCACCATCGAAAGCTGGTGAATATGAATATTGAACGCTTGTGACATTCTGCTGTCGTATATACTTATAAATATGAAGTGGTTGCCAAGTGGTTCTAGTTTATCACTTCCCTTCAGATATTATCTGTTAATAAATGGAAACTTTTTGCTTCACTAAATAAATGTTCTGTGTTAACTTATTTCCTGTCTCTTTATTATTATGATTGCATATATATATATATATATATATATAGATATATATATATATATATATATATATATATATATAATATACACACACACACACGCACACGCACACGCACACACACACACACACATAAAGATCGAAGGTGTCAATATAATAAGTTTCGATCTAATACCAGTCTTAAGATAGAGCATCGCCCTTATCAAAGAAGTTAAGGCTGAAAGAAAATACTGGAGAGAAAAATTGAACCGCACTGAGGGTTTGAACCCACCATCAATGCTTTCCGGGCAGCGTCTTTAATCACTAAGCTATCACGGCTCGTGATTTTCAGACGAGACAACAGGCCACAAATATCTCGCTTGACTCAATTTTCTCTCCTTGTTACCATGATGGTAGTCCCGAAGCGGGAATGAATATTCAATAGGTCGTGTATGGTAGATCAAATTTAGAATATGTAGGTCGAAGGCTACATCAGCATAAATTCGCAACTTTATTCACTTATTCATACATAGTAAATGTAGGGACTTGCTGTTAGTCATTACAGAGGAATACTCACAACATCACAGATTGACACGTTTCGTGAAATAAAACCTTAAACTTTGAATTTCATTCCAACGTTTATTTCAGATTCAGCACATTGTAATAAGATTTTCACAAAATATTACTTAAAAGTAACAGCACTTGAAGCAAAAATTGATACGATAATTGAGTTTGTTTAGAAGTAAATAGCAAACTTAAGATAAATTTCACGGAATGCAGACAAATTAAGGAAAGTTCTCATTCAATGCATTGCACTGTATATTACATTCATATTCAACATAGTTTGTTTTTATTAAGATGGCGTAGAGGACAGTTAAGTCGAACTTGTTGAACGTTGTTTTTGATGTTCCTTCAGATATTAAGTCCAAATCTTATTTATTCCCTAGAAGAAAACTTTAAGGGATTGTCTAAGACATTCATTCGAGCTTACTTTCAAAACCGATGTTTGAATATTATTAACCCAGAGATTAAAAGTAACCAAAGTACGTTAACATAATTCGGTTATCTCTGTAGAATAAAAGAAATAAAAAGGGATTTGCAAAGTATTCAGATTTGTAGTTGTAGCGTGTAACGTTGGAATCTTTATTTCTAATTTGCTCAAAGAAGCTTTCCATGCATTTACAATTTTTGCTTGTATTATTAGGTAAGACTAAAATACTACTCGAGAGTCGTTGGTCTGTAATATCCCTTGTCAAGGGCGTCAGTTCAGATATGCGTGATGACTTGTTACACAGAGTACTGAATGATTCAAGAAATGAGAAAATAAAAATGCACATTATTATTTTCTGTATGCTACCTTCATTATTTTACCGTGTGCTTCATTATCGGTTGCTTTGTCTTAAAATAAGGTATTACATCAAAATTGTCCACAGTATGGAGTGAGAAAATTTCAAATATCAATTAGTAAATTAAGTAATACAAACAAAGAAAAAATGTACCCGTCTAAACAAATACATCGACTAATGAAAGTATAATTTTAATCAGAGCCTACACATGTAATTTTTCCTTTATATTTCAAGAGGCAGCGTGAAAATGTTTTGAAGAACGAATTCTGCTATCCCGAAGTACTATCCATCAGGTAGAGTACGCTATATAATTCAGAGTTGTAGTGTGAATGTCAATATGTGACTCCTGGTCGTATTCATATCCCTTTAATTGTTAAAGGAAGATGTGTTTGTCACCACTTAAAATACATTACGAAATCTACTCTTTATTTACCCCTACCCAGCCCCTTTTAAGAGTACCTTTTAAAGTGTTGCAACTATTTGTAAAAAAATCCCCCCCCCCCATTCATACTCTTAATCCTTGTAATGTGCCCTTGTGAGATGAATGGTTCCTAAGCATATTTGTTCGATGTAATATTTAGGAAACATATTTACACAAAAGTAGGCCTTGTTTGATTCAGGAATAATGTTACTATCTTCTATCATTTTTATCGTTACTGCTTTTATTGTAGACAGTAAACCACAAAGCCTTCTAATTTGTGTCAACTATAGTAACACAATGAACATTAAAGTATAAAGCGTTTGGAAAAACAAAACATAGTACCACAATATTAAGAAATAAAGTGCTAAAGATGAGAAAACTTAACATGGTACAACCAAAGTCTCTGGAGTTGAATTACAAACTTACCTATAACTATTGTCTATCAAGTAAATCTTTTGGAACTACGAGTTGATAGTAAAAAATTATCATTTTTTAAAATTCTGCAAAACAAGTGTTGCATGCTAATTATCTGGAAGTAAATCTCATGCATGACCTAGAAATATTTTGACCTAAAGTAAATGAGCTTCCTCTTTTTCAGTAATTTAAAAAAATGTCATTGTTTCGCATAATTCTTTCTATATTACACATTTGAAATTGACCATGTTAACATAAATGAGAAAAACGTTACTGTGTGAATGGGTGCACATCATTTTATAAATTTTTTTCATAAACTAGATACACAACCAATTCTTAAGGATAGAATATGTAAATTTTATTTACACTTTGCTCATTGAAGACGGCTGCTTTTACGTGGGGCAAAACGGCCACGGAAACAACAAACTAAGACGTGATTGAGTCGTTAACATCCTTTTCTTTAAATATAAAGTTATTTTATTTGAATGAAAAGGGATGTTTACATCACTCACTTCTCTCCCACTACCCATAAAAGCAATAAATACATTAAAGAGAAATATTTCCACTAAATGTTTATTTTCTCATTTCAAAAGGAATACCAGAATTTTACAAACGCTTCAGAAAAAAATCACACACACACACACAAACACACGCCACACAAAGCAGTAAAAGGGGAATTTTGAGTTAATAGAAGTGAATCATTGTGCAAGATGTGAGATGTGGTTCCAATAGGAAGCTAGTGAAATTGATTAGGAGTGCAAATGAATATTTAGACTATGGGAATTGCATGAGTATGAGAATGTGGTCCCACTTGTTTCAAAGACAATGAATGTTTATGATCATTAACAAAGCCTACTGTTTGAAAGTACACGAACTTTATTCATGATGTGACAATACAGAGTGCCGTTAACCACGACGCAGTATCAAAGCCATAAGCACTGGAAGATTAGGTCATTAAGAAGCATGTCAAAAGAAATAGCGACAATGTTCCAACGATTCATTTAAAGAAATTTAATACCTTAGCTTACTGAAATTAAGGTAAATTGTCGAAAGTAATTGCAGAACTCCAGCACTTTATTTAAATGGAGGAGCGTGGTTAGTGCGTCCGCGCACATTGATATGACTGCACAGAAATTTAGTTATCGAATTACAGTTGGGAATTCCTTTACTGTGCCATCAGAAAAGCAAACTGAGGTACGGTCACGGATGAAACTAAGTGATACTGCTGTTGTTTGGGGGTCACATTTACCATTGCCACTTGAGCTAAACTTATTAGAGTCTTGAAGGTAATTAACCGTTTCCCATATTATTTCTTCCCTCATGTCTTCCTTTGAAACAAGGAGTACGCTCCAGAAATTACCTTCCCATTGAATCATTTTTGGTATTGTAGCTAAATTTTCCATAACGTGCAGCTTACCCGAGATTATGACGTCATCACCGCTTATCTTTAATAGTACAATTTCTTCACGAACGGAATCGACTATTGCGATATCGTTATCAACACAAGCCATAGAATATATGGAATGCACAGCAGAGCTGCAGTCAATGTCTCGGTCATACTTCAATGATGCATTAAAACGGGAAATCTTGGTGGATGCATTGCTTGCAATGAGCATCCCAACATCCCTTTTGCCAGATGTAACGGTTGTCATCGCGGTAACGTAATTCCCGTTGGGCATATTCTCTAAGGTAAAAGATACAACATTCGATATGGAACATTCTTCGTTTTTCCTCTCAATTGCGATACTTGTAAGTGATCTACCTAAAGCTATCATAACCGAAGACTGTACTCCGGTACCATACAGGTTTGGGGCTATAATTATCGGTTCTGTGCTTCCAAAATCTTCCAGCTCACGATACCATACCCTTTTTTGTGTTTCGAATGAAACACAGTGCGCAACAATTTTCAGACCAGCACTTCGTTCGTCTTTTACAAGCAGTGCATATTTCTGAGATAATGTTATTGCGCCAACGACATTGCCGAATCGCAATTCAGCGAAAAACCCGGACGCAGGAATAGGTCGGAACATTAATGTTATATTTTCTCTTGTGGAAGAAGTTGTTTGCACTTTTGTTTTTAAGTCGGTTAGCTTCGTTTTCCACTTCATAAGTAGTTCGAGCTGTTGCAACTTTTCACTGTCCTGCATAACCTTGGATATCGCATCACCTATGTTTTTTATTAACCTTTCGGTTTCCTGAGCGGTCGTTTTCATATCTAGCAATGTACGCTCCATGCATTGTTTTCTCTCCGTTAACGCAATTAATAAATGCTCTTCGTGCTGCTTCAGAAGATTTTGCCACAAATTTGCTTGTGCGTCAACCAAGGAAAAGTTCCCTACGTTCTTCCTTTTTTCGAACTCTTCAATGTTTTTGCGAACAGATTGCAACTTATCTTTCAAGCTGTGAATTCTTTGTTTAAGCATGTCTACAGTATTCCCAATTTGACCCTCAATATCCTGCTTAGACAACACATTATGTGTTTTATCCCTGTGATTAAGAAAAACACATTGATAGCATATTTTCATGTTACAAGTATTACAGAAAAGTTCCACCGTGTATTGCGGATGTAAATCGCAGTTCGTAGTGCAAGGATCTGGGTTCAGTAATGGCTGATGATCTTCAGTTTTCTTATCTGCTTCATGCTCTTCTTTCAGCCGGTCTGACAAAAGAAATTACGAAATTTAAAACTAATGTCCTCTTTTTGCGATATCTCTTGTAATCAAATCGGTTTCAATATCTTGTTTAACTTAGGCTATCAACCTTTAAATTACGCTTTTTTTCTGTGAGTTCCCTCGATTGGATGTTGCAGCCATGGAATGCGAAAATCAAACGTTTCCCTGAAGTTGTTGGCTTTCTCGCTCAGGAGATATTTGTGAAACAAAATTGGACAAACACGGCCATTTCCTGACCCCTCCTTCAGTCAAAGACTTCTGGTCACCCTGGGTACCCCACCAAGGGATAGCTGACCTCTCGATTTTAAGTTTTACTTCTGGTATATGGGCGGCATGAGGGCTCTATCATAGGGTAACCATCACCTAAGTTGAAGAAAACGGATTTCTCATTTGTCAAACAAAACTGGACACACACCCACACTTACACACGCAGACACGGGTATGCATGTTTTGACCGCTCTCTCAGTCTTGGACTTCCGGTCACCCTCGGGGAACCCACCGTGGATTAGCCCCTGAGGAAAGTTACTTGCAAAACAATCGTTAACATTATAACGGTTGCTATTTCAATTGGCATTGCCGTTTATAGCTCAACTAACAAAGTTACTACAATATGTCATCCTACTTACGGAGAGATATAATTATTTCATATTAATTACTTGTGCCCTCTGATGCCCACTTGCTAAAAGGTGTAAGAGCGTATTCTTGTACCCTTGTGTACATCGATAATTTTTTTCAGGAATAATCCAAGAATTTTCAGATGTATAATGCATTAAGCTAACACTTACATTGTTAAACTAGCGAGGTTATCAATTGAATGGAATAAAGTAAGATTACAAAAATTTGTATCACTTAAAAACAAGTTCAGTAGAGAAATGAAAAAAGCTGAAGCCTTGTTGTCTATGCCGCTAACTGAAAGTATTGCCTTGACAGCATCCTTTGCTCCAGGATTTCTTGCGTTGGGGTGAAAAGATCATCTTTCGCATGGAAACTCAACAGCGCCAAACAATAGGAAAAAAGAGCGCGACATTCAATTTTGATAATTTAAAGGGATTAAGGGATTTTCAAGTTTACATTGTCTAAGCGAAGTCAATGATTCTTCTTTTTATTTCTTACAATTGCTAGTGAGCTCTCTGCTATCATTTTACAACCCAGGCGCAGTAACAGCCAGGGTATAAACTTTAATGTGGAAATCCTAGCAAACGGCAATTACAGAGTTTCGAAACCTGTACAAAATAGCAAAAATGATCGTCTGTAATGTAAACATTTCCAAAGTAACGACACAGTTCTGCGTTTTGTATCCCTGTAGCTGCAGTTTTTATTGTGTGTGTCTTGTATTTGTCCCGTCATGCTCATGTCTTGAAGGTAGTGGCACCGGCACGGTGGGAGGGCATGGGGGGGGGCGCTTGTCCCCCAATCGATTTCAGAATGTCTTTCGAATATTTTAAAATGATCTCAAAAGACGTTTAAGCCATAGATTTCTGCAGGGGGTAGGGTGAGGTGTGTTTTCCACACACTCATGGATCTATTGTAATCATTTTCCATCACAATGGTTCTCAAACTATCAGAATTATCGTAAATCCTTCGCAAACTATCAAAATTTTCTCGCACTCCGCGCGCTTCAAACCTTACCTCAATATTGTCCGTATTATCAATAATTTCCGGTATACAACTCTCGCAGAAGCACAGCAATAAAAGTTGATAGCTATTTACGAATTCTCAGGAAAAGGACTGGCTTTGTAATTGGCATATAGGTTTGTTGGGGGAATTGAAAGTGTCTGGATGCTGAGCATGAATGCAGGTTTGCCATGATAATCTTATCTAATGAAATTTTTCTGCGCGCTTTGCGCGCATTCGTCACGGTCTTCACTCCATCTCATGACCATTATCAAGGTTATAATGCATGCAACTATCTGATCACAACACTTTTCCGAAAACAGAATAACATCTCCAACCTCTGTAGGGACCTTTGGGATCTTTCAATCTAATTTGTAGCATGATGTGGAAGATTGAAAGTATAGTGACGTATTTGCCGTTATAAATTTTTCAAATATTTTTACCGAGCCCTTCTCGCTCAGCCATACCTATGAGGGAGGTCTATTACATTTCTTCTGCCGTGCGCATTTTGGGCCGCCTTAAACTGCCTTTTTCTCCCTTGAACATATTGAGCCGCTTCGATGATTAGCCCCCACTTCAAAATTGGCGCCGCGGTCCCCGCCTCCCTGCACCTACACTCTCTCTCCTTTTCCCCATTGCTGGAAGCTGTTCGTCTGGATTTTCGTTTGAACTTAGTAAAAATACGATAGTTGTAAAGTGCTCGGCATCACACTCTAGAGTATCATTTGGATGTCAGGTTATAAGCATGTCAGTGCCCCATTTGACATAATTAAATCCAGAGCTTCCAGGAGGCCCTATATCAGTGTCTACCAGACTTGGATACCCTTTTATAATGCTCAATGAAGCAAAGGAAAATTCTCTTAATAGTCCAAGAATGTTTCTGTGGACTCCACGCACGTATTTTACGTAAACATTTTCCTCGAATAGAAGACATTAAAGTAGCCTAAAGGGGTGGGGGGGGGGGGATTCAGGAGGTTTGTTACCAACATAGCCTTCTCTTAGACAACATAATCTCCTCTTTAACCTAACCAAAAATTAGAATTCACTAAATTATCGATATTTTCCAGCCAAATATGATCAGTTCTAAAACTGTCCCAAATATAGCATGATTTTGCATCCAAGCAACCTTAAATAAACAAAAGTTTCTCAAAGGGGAGGGGATACCCCTCCCCTTAAACCCCTCCCGCAGAACGACACCGTTATCAAGTGTGAAAGGAAGGATCCCACTCTGATGTATACAATCGCAAGGACGTATATTCTCCTCTTCCACCTAACCAAAAATCAAAATTCACTAAATTATGGATACTTTCCAGTCATACATGATCAGTTCCTAAAATATCCCAAAGATAGCACCATTTTGCATCTAGGCAACCTTAAATTAACAAAAATTTCTCAAAGGGGAAGTAGACACCCCTCCCTTAGACCCCCGGACGACACCTTTATGAAGGGACAAAGAAAGGACGGATTCATCACTGCTGCATACAAACACAGGGACCCAAAAAAGGTACAATTTACGCAGACTTGGAGGGGGGGGGGGTTAAACTGAGGTGGCATTACGACGTCATCTGTGGTGCCCCCATCACCAAATCCTGGCAGCGCCACTGGTGGAAGGCCGGGGACGTTCCTTCAAGACATGTACAATATCACAATATCATAGTATATATATATATATATATATATATATATATATATATATATATATATATATATATATATATACATATGAGAATGAAGAGGCTGGTAGCGACAATATTCCTCAAAAGACTTACAGGGTCCGTTTGGATTCAATAGACTCAACTTTCAAAATTTCAATAAAAGAGTAAGACACTAAAAAGGAGTCAACTGCTCGTCTAAAAGTTGTTAAAAGCATCTCAACACGGAGCTTTCGTCTTTTATTTCAGACTTCTTCAGCGTGAAGAATATAATTTGTACTTTTTTTTTCCTTTTTTTTCTTTCTGTTTTCATTTTATTTTTTCTTTTTCTTTTCATTTTTCTCTCTTTCTGAAGTTCTTTGAAAGTTGAATAATTTTGTTAATGTTATATTTATTGGCTCTTATACCTCTTCGGAGGATGAAAAGAGAATAAACTGAAACTGAATAAGGAACCTGAAGACCACCTTTTTTAAAGAATTGATCAAAACACTTCTTTTAAAATACGGTCAAGTTTACCCTGCAGCAAAAACTCAACAAAAATAATTTACACACAATGAAAAAGTCTTCAGAAGGATTTTTTAAGACAAAGCCAGTAGCTAAGCTTTGACATTGCAAAACATTTCAGAATAGTGACCTCTTCCATACATGACAATTGTCTAGCCTCCCAAGCAGTAGCGTAGCCAGAGGGGGGGGGGCCGGGGGGGCAGAGTGCCCCCCGGGCGAAAAATCGAAGTAAAATCGGGACGACGGAAAAAGGAAAAAAAATAAACGAAGGGAAAAAGAGGGAGAAGCAAAAGGTAAGGAGAAGAGGAAAGGGGAAGAAGGGAGAAAAAGAGAAAAAAGGGAAAATAACAGGAGAAAGGGGAAATAAAATAATAACAATATGAATCATTATCGATGGAAGGAAAGGATGGAGAGAAGAAAACGGGCTTGATAAGGTAGAGCACTGGTTCAAATATCGACGGGACGAGTATACTGATACAGGTAGGGCTAGGGACCGTGGAAAAGACCAAAGGGAATGAGAAAGAGAAGGGCTAAGAAGGCAGAAACGGGACGAGGGATGAAGCGAGGCAGATTGTACATGAGAAAGAGGAAAAGATGAACTAGGAAAGGGAATAGAGAGGGTTAGACGACTAGGGAGTCTGGAAGGACAGACTATGAAGCAGAGCAGTCAGAGTAAGGGGATAGAAAAATGGACCTAAAGCAAGACTGTCAGTGTGGGAGCTATAAGGATAGTAGCTACCGTTCCGAATTTTATTTTTAATCACTATCAAAAGGATACTTAAAATAAATGTCCCGGTGCAGATTTTCTTTCAAAGTCACACAATGAGTGGAAAGTATCCAGTTGCGTTGCCACTTATTGGGGTTTGGTGTCAGAACCCTAATGAGTGGTCAAGAAAAATTGCCAAGAGAAACTATAAGCATGAATTTGAATATAACATGGGCAAGCTCCACCCATATTTTGCTTTCCCAGCTGACTAGATATAAAGTGATAAATCTTAGCTCTATGCACTTACATTTTATTTTGTTCTCAGGGGACCTCCTGGTGTGGCTGACTTTGGCAGCAATCCTCCTAACATCTTTAAACCCAAAATATGTAGTAATTTTGGAGTGTAACGTAGTAGCATGCGCAATGGGGGCCGGCGCCATGGCCCCCACCGTTGTAAGTAGTCGGGGGAAAATCAGCTAGTCGGGAGAAATCGGAAGCAGTCTGACCGAGACTGGCCGAGCATCAGGCGCACTCTCCCTCCCCCAATTGGCCGTTATGGGTGTTTTAACATGCTTCAGAATCAGTCAAATATAGCACCATTTTTCATCTCAGCGAGCTTCTAAAAGCAAAAATTCCCCTTCCCCGGGACGGCGAACAATCAATTTTTTGTCTCTCTATTATAACAATAAGTACTAAACAAATAGCAGTCTGAAGAACGGTCAACCATCTAGTTATAAAGATGACTACCTTTATACTGGTCATTAGGCAAGCGTGAAGCCAGGGGGTGGAGGAAGAGGGCAGCCGCCAACCTTATTTTTAGTATTTTATTATGTTTACTTTTTACAATACTGCTAGTGTTTCCCCTTTTTATATGCGATAAATAGGCCCGGGAAGTGCCATTTCCAGCCATCTGGGAGGCATTTTGGACCAAAATTTCCTTGCGCTCCGCGCCACCATCGGTTGGCGCGGAGCGCTGAGAGACTTTCTATGAGCTGCGTCCCTCCCACTTCCTTGACATTTTTTTGCTACGCCCCTCTTAATAGTTTGCGTCTAGCCAGTTGGACTTTTCTCTGTGCCAGTCGGTGGAATTCACAGTCTACCCCCACTTCACAAATCCTGCGCACACCACTGGTGTAACGTACAACACCCCGGGAAGGATCATTTCCTCAGTGTAGTTTGGGAAGGAATTTTGGCCAAAATATTCCCTGAACGCTTCGCACCAACTGGTGGTGGCGCTCCGCGATGATAAAGTCTCAAAGGGTCTCTCTGAAGAAAGGCATTGATCCCTCAAGAATGATTCCTCCTCGATCTTACACCGAGTTTACCACTGACAGTTCACCCCGGATTCATCAAATCGAGTTATGGTAAATAGTTAAATTGTGATCATCGTGACTATAAGTTCGCATACTGATAAGGCCATTTGAATATCAAGTCGATAATTTATTATCATGCCCCCAATTCTATTCCGAAGCTTCCGGACTTATCCCGGGGTGATAAACTGGACCTAAAAGAAACGGTGGGGGGGGGGGACCCACCTCTACAATTAGTTTGAAAAATCATGAAATCGGGACGAAAATTTTCATTTTGCCCCCCCCCCCCCGGGCCGAAGACCCTGGCTACGCGCCTGCTCCCAAGGTTTCAAGCAATCACGAATAATACTAGGTTTATCAGCACAATTGATATTGATGATATTGTGCATTTCATTCGGAATTTTAATACCTAAATAGCTGATAATGTGATTGGTCTATACAACAGGTACATTTCCACAGAAAATAGTATCAAGCAATTGGCAAAGGGGCAACGCGTTTAACGCAATATTTATCATAGTTGATCTTGAGTGAGGAACTAGAAGAGGATTCTAGAAGACGCTGGTAAAATTTGTAAAGGACTCATTGCACATATCAAAAAATAAAACAATTTTGTCTGCATATTGGCTAATACGAATTCCTGCTTCAACTATTTATACCCCTAAGAGACCGGTTTCCAAGAAAAGCAATAGCAAGGATTTCTGAGCAAATGATAAACAAATGCGGTGATAGCGGCAACCTTGCATTACTCCTCTAGAAATATCAAAATACTTGGTCCAAAGCCCTTATTAATAACAGTACTTTAAATATTATTGTAAATTAGGTGAATCCAATAAGTAACATCAGGCCAAAGCTAAAACTAACAAGAGCGCTGAATGAAACTTTTCTCACGACTGATCAAACACTTTCTCAAAACTGGCAAAAACAGAAGCCAGGATTGGCTATTATCTTCACAATAAGATATTATGTCAAGTACTTTCCAGCTACACTCATCGATACAGCGACCATGTAAGAAACCGCATTGGTCATGAGAAGTAATGCAGGGTAGCACCTTCTTGAAGCGGTTTGCTGAGCAGCCGATTGAAATTTTATTATCGTATTTACAATGAGAATCGGACGCCAATTTTTTAAACACAGTGGCAATTATCTTTTTTTTGGAATGAGAGTAATAACTCCTTGTCTCAAGGAGTACGACAGCTCTCCCAATTGAAAAAAGTAGTTGAAATCCTGTAAACTAACACCGGCAAGTTTGTGCCAAAACAATTCATATAATTCCCCGGCAAACCGTCATTTCCAGGAGTTTTTTTTTATTTTTCAAACTAGACACTACAGCAGAACATTCATGTTTACCGTAAGCTGCGTAACCGAGTCACGCGAATCAAGATAGCATTTTCAAAAATTCATAACTTCGTCATGCAACATCTACCAGCCTTTATTTAACCACCAAAAGAAAGGCAACAAATAGATCTATCAAATGCTACCATTTTTGGGGGGTTGTGAAAATTTTTCACAAAATATAAAAAGTAGTTGTTTAATTCAAAAAATGCCCCAAAAATGCCCAAAATTGCTAAAAATGACGTAATATTTTCAAAGATCAATTTCAGGCCCTTAAGAAAGGGTCATCCTACTCACTTTACTTTTTCTGAATACCTTAGAACCTAAAAAACACCATGAGAGGTGATTAGATGCCAGGTATAGGGAATTCAGAGATATTTCAAGTAGAATTTTAAAAAATGCGTCATTTTTGGTCAAAAATCGACATTTCAGGCCCGAAACCCCACCCCAATTTAAAAACTCTTATCTCAACAACGGAAAGTCCAATCTTTTTTGTTCAAACACCAAAATGTTTGCTACAAGTTTTCTTACATAAAAATACCAACATATATGCATAAATAACAAGGGTAGGGTGAGTTAGAGAGGTTCAAAAGTCCAGACATATTTAGTTTTCAAAAATGCGTAAATTGTGACCCAAAACATGCATTTCTGACCCCAAAATCCCCTCCCAATATCAAAAATTATAACCCACAACACCCCTTCGACTTTTTCACTCACTAAAAATGTCCATTTAGAGATACCTTACAAAGCTATGCAGCTTTATTATAGATCCAAAGTTGTTTACGTTTCACTGTGCACTGAGCCATAGCGTTCTGTGTAGATGTCATATAGGTCAGTGTGGGTGAGTTCAGTGTGGGCTGTATAGCAACCTTCACAACTATACACTGTTAAATCACTTGGGCAAACTGTTGGTTGGGAAAAACGCTTTGGTTATATGTTGGCCAAACCTTGCTCATGTAATGGTAATATCTTCCCTTCGGTATATGCTTACTGTATTATCCAATCTTTAATCAAACTGGCGACAAGCTTTCATTCAACGGTTGGGCATATTTTCGCTTCACTTTCTTGTTGGGAGATTAATTGTGATGAGCATAACGTTTGCTTAAAAAACATTTAGTTTCTAATAACCACGACCACTACAGCACGATTCACAGCTTTTAACAGTATTCACCAGACTGAATGGGACTATGAAATAGTCCAGCCGGCCGTAAATAATAGGGTCGTAATTAGATTTCCAGGTTTAATTGAAATTATTGTGGCTCAGTTCACGCCAAATGTCTTTCAGATCGAAATATTTCATCAAAGGATAAACTCCATTCCAACATTTTGGGTATGGTTGAAGTGGGCTACCCCGTTTATCTAAATCAACGTTAAGTACGGTATTAAAGTCTCCACCAATAGCAAACGGTTCTAATCCACGGTTCTAATCCATGGTTTTCAGTGCAATCTCCAAGACTATAATAAAAATTGACATCGTATGAGTTGGGTTCATAAACATTAACCAACTTTAGATTACAGCCGGCCATTGTAACATTAGCAATTATACTTCAACCAATGTGTTCTGAGAAACAGTTGCAGATTTCTGTTAAAATATTTCGTTTGAATAAAATAAACTCCCATGCTGTTAGATTGACCAAGGCAAAATAACATCTTAAGCCTCATTCATTATTCCAAATGTGTTCGATGGCCTTCACACTTTGGGTTTCTTGGAAAAAGTAAATGTCACATTTCCTTTGTAGTAGAAAAACTTTTCTGCGTTTATGACTGTCCTGGAGACCTCGTAGGTTGACACTGCGTATTTTTAAGTTAATTATAAGTACCATGTATGAAATATTATAAATTTTTGCAAAAGACTTTTTACACAAATTCCTGTAATCCTTCAAGTAAAGAATGAACTGCCATGCGCGCAAAGCATGTTTAGTAAAAGACAACTCCAAAACCAAGAAGAGGTAAGAACAGAAGAACGGAGAAGATAGAGAAAGGGACATCACTACAAAGTAGGGGTACAACCTTTCCAGGTACGTTTAAACTCATTAGAGAAAAAATCATGTTCAGTCGCCTTCATCAATTCGCACCAACTCAGTGCTTTGTTTGTCGGTCACGGTGAACGGTTCTTACTACTCCTCTGTCTTTCTCTGACATCATCACTGTCTACTCTCAAAGCCTTTACAGTTCCATCCTCGATAAAGATCTTCATTCTTTTTCACCCAACTATTCATAAATGTACAAGAGTGTGCGAAAACTCGTCAACATTACTCGACAATATTTTTACAAATAAGCGTTTCCATAATGTACAAAGTGGCATTATTGTTTCCAATATTTCAGATCATTTTCCTATTTTCAACATGTGTAAAGTAAATGTTAAGCAATCGCACTTGAAGGAAAATAGTTACTCCCATAATACTAGTGTTAAAAACATCCTAAGTTAAAGCAGGAGCTCTTAAATAATGATTGGACAGATGTTATGTTATGATGCCGATTCGGCTTACAGCAAATTCTCTGGTGTTCTCAAGGAAACTTTTCAGCGATGCTGTCCTTTAATCAAACGTTCTAAGAGAGTTAACTATTTAAAGTCTCCTTGGATAAGTAAAGGTATCTTGAAATCTATCCGACACAAAAGTAAGCTGTTCTCTCAGCTTAAAGTTACTCATTCTCAAAGCGACAAAGCAAAGTATACTCATTACAAGAATGTCCTCTCTATTGTAATTAAAAAACGCAAAGAAAATGCATTAAGATGGTCTGACTGAGCGTAAAAAAGATAACACCAGTGAACTTTGGAAAATCCTCAACAGCATCATTGGTAAGTCAAAACGTGAAAATTCTCCCTCTGAGTTTCAGTGTGGGAACTTTGTAATTGATGATGATAATTGTTTTGCAAATGAATTCAACAAATATTTTACTTCTGTTGCCGAGGATTTATCAAATAAGCTCCCTTCAAGTAACGCTGATCCTCTTATAGGTATAAATAATATGGAGGATTCTTTCATGATTTTCCCTACAGCTGCTAGTGAGATATCTGTCCTTATTCATGGCTTTAAGGACGGGAAAAGCCCCGGCTATGATGGTATCACAAATACCGCTCTCAAACATATAAGCGATGCTATTGCATTCCCTTTATCGCACATTGTTAACCGATCCTTCTTAAGTGGTGTTTTACCATCTGAATTTAAACTTGGCAAAGTTATCCCAGTTTTCAAGTCAGGTGACGATCAAGTGTTTTCTAATTATAGCCCTGTTTCACTTTTATCTTCTATCTCTAAAATATTCGTACGCCTTAAGTACAGTAGGCTTATTAATTTTCTTGAAAAACATTCAGTAGTAAATGCCTTTCAGCATGGTTTTCGTAAATATCACTCAACTGATACGGCAACCTTGAACTTGATAGATATGATTTCCTCGGGGCTGGATGATAAACGCTCCACAATTGGTATTTTCCTCTACCTTTCCAAGGCTTTTGATACTATTGATCATGCAATTTTATTCAGGAAGCTCTATGCTTATTGCATTCGGGGTAATGGTCACAACTGGTTTGCTAGCTACCTATCAAATCGGGCCCAATGTGTTTACTGCAATAGCGTCTCTTCTTGTAAAATGAAGTCTAATGTAGATTCTAGTATGGAGCCTCCAGGTTCCATACTAGGACCGTTATTATTTTTGTTATATATCAACAATATTCATGTGTCGTCATCAATAGTTAAATTTGTTTTATTTGCTGACGACACTACTGTTCTGTTCCAACAGAAAACAATTCATGAAGTTACCCTTACAAAAAAAAGTGTGGCATCCCACATGTGAACACACGTTATCACGTGTGGCAGAGCATATGAAAAACATAAGGAAAACAGTGTGGCTATGTGTGGTGACACATGTGGTACTGGAACCAATATGACACAGAGGGCCACCCTTTTCCCTGCATGATTGTCACACCTTGAAAGCTGGGTCAAAGTGGGGAAAGTTGTGTCAAGTTGACAAATGTGGCAAACTAGGGCAAAGTGTGGCAAACAAGGCCAGTGAACGAAATCGAACTATTTAATTTACTTTACTCAGCACCACACTTCTCCACACATCTCCACACTTTGCCTACTTTACCCCAGTTTGCCTCCTGTTACATGTGTCAAAGCGTAATTTTCGGCTTTCCACACATTGTCTCATGTCCAAACTGTGAAAATACAGGTCAATGCATGGCACTTTGGAAAGGTGCGTCAACTGTTTATTAATGACACACATTGTCATGCAAAAATTCACAGAAATTTCACGCCTCTCCACACCCCACCATAGTTTTGCACAGTTCGACACAGTATTTCACGTGTGGTATTGGAACTTTTGCCACACAATTTTTTTGTAAGGGTATCATTGAGGCAGAAACTGAGTTTTGCAAAATTTATCACTGGATTAATGCAAACAAATTATCACTCATATTTCTAAAACCAAAGTTGTGATATTTGACTTCAAAATTTCTAATACCTCTAACGTTTATCTGAATTTTGCAGGAACCCCTGTCTCCCCCTCTAGTCGTACTAAGTTCCTCGGAACTATCATTGACAATAAATTAAACTGGAAAGATCATACCTTGAATATTAGTAAAAAAGTAGCTAAGTCAAGTGGTATCTTATATAAAATTAAGAATTTTATTCCCCAAAGTACGTTGGTTACACTTTACAATGCTTTAATTCTACCTCATATGAATTATAATATTTAAGCATGGGGAAACACTTGTAAAACGTATTTGAATAACTTGTTTTATGTGCAGAAAAGAGTTGTGAGAAATATTCATAATGCTCATTCCACTGTCCATACCGCTCCTCTCTATAAATGCTAATATTTTACCTTTCGTGAGCTTTACAAGTATCAGTTGGGCATCTTCATGTTTAAATTTCAAAATGGACTTCTACCCCCTACTTTCAACTCTCTCTTCTCCTACAACAACGCTCTATATATATAGTTATAATACCCGTTCTAGAAGTAATTTCCATGTTCCCCGTTCTCGAACAAAAGTTAGTCAATCTCAAACTCGTACGTGTGGCGCAACCCTATGGAATTCTTTGCCCAGTGAAATTACACGCAAAAGAACTATTCATACTTTTAAGTCGTCCGTAATAAAGTATCTTTTTGGTTCATTGGCCATTGACATATAATTGTATTTACTTTATTCTGTATGTTTGTCTACCTCTGTGTTCCCTTTCTTTACCCTACCTTCTCTGATTTTGTTGGTATTTCTTTCACTTGTGCATTTCTTTAAGGAACCAGACTCAAAAAGGTCTACTTATTTCTGGCTCCTCTACCCATCACTAATTACCGTTAATTTTTCAGTTGCTTGTTTCCGTTCTAAAATAAGTTGTAATATATTCTGTATATGTACTGATATACTTGAGATGTTGTTTGATGATGGTAGAAATAAAATTTAATTGAAGATAAGCTTGTCATGGTCTAAGCCAGGCGCGTTTGTCTTCCTTGCGCTTTTCCTCTAATAAAGGTATGAGATGCTTACGTTTCTCTACAATTGGATGTGTGTCAATCTTTCGGAGTGGGTTTCACAACAGCTTCTTTGTCCTTGAACCTTTGAAACTACGCAACAATAGCTCTTGGATGATTTGAATTCCGCTGACTATCCTTTTGGGCGCGTTGGCTTCTTTCGGGGGGGGGGGGGGGGGAAGCTTGATTTTAAGGTCGTTACGAACAAACTCCTCGACCAAAACTCCAGTATTCTTATCAGTATTTTCTTCTTCTTCCTCCGAAATCTATACTCTAGGTAATCAATTTTATCTAGAGCTTTTGAAATTTCCTTGAAATTAACATTCTTACGGACCTCAGGGTTAAGATCCTTCAATACCTGCTCATAATAAGACTGATATTTTCTAAGCCTGTTTTAAGGGTATGCAATTGCTCTCTTAACCTCCTGGTTTTCTTGCAAAATGTATCTTTGAACCATCCACTGAAATTTCAAGAATAAAATTTCAGTAATACCGTTAGACTTCGATAGTCAAAAAGTGTTGGCCTGAGATTTAAACGAGAGAAACGAAATTATTACTTTAGTTGCGTATATTTTGAATATAGATGGCTTTTAGTTTGGAGGTGACGAGTAAAAGTAACCAACGAAAGGGTTACCCCGGCGAGAGGAACCACTTCAGGAAGAGGTCATTGTTTTAGCAAAAGAGAAGGACAAAAAAAAGGAACTTTTTTCCCGCTACTTTGAGAAACTGTCAAATTGAAATGAAGAGAACTAAACCTGGAAGTTTTCAAAAGTGAACTCAGCGTATATTATTCGAAAGTGAACTCGTCGTATATAACTCAAACCGAAGTGGAACATTTACGTTATTTGCAAGCCGAGACAAAGAGAATTATTATTTACAGTGTGCTACTAGAGAGAAAAGGAAAGGACAAAATAATCAAGACAAGATTTTAGGGCTGTCTATTTAATATGAGAGAGGGTGTGCATGTGTGCATGTGTGCATGTGTGGCTTGGAAATTGTACCTATGTGTTAATTGTGAGACACGGCCGTTAGGATTCTCTGAAAAGGTAAGGTACCGTTTTTTGTTTCTTTAGTTAACCCGTCGTGCACGTAGGGCAATTTGTGTATGCATATTTTCGTCAAGACACTTAAGTTACTTAATATAAATTCATGTAAACATTGAAAACATTTGTACTATTATCTTTTAATTATCTAGTCAGCTGAATCTCTCCCACCCGGTGACAGTGAGGGATCTTTTCCTCTGGGTGGATTCTTTCGAAAAAAAAATTATGAAGTCTTTCCGGTGGTGATGATACTGACATTGTAACAGAAACTGTACCCTAGATCGGGTTTTATTTAATTTACAATTAGAAAAGCATTTAAGGTTCCTGGAAGCTTTCAAGTCATAAAAATGAAGGGGAAAAAACAGGATCAAGTCCGAAGCGAAGAGAGGCCTGTAAATAACCCGTAGCCTACAATTACGAATGAGTTGTCGAGGACAAACATAAAACCATCTGTAGATATTCATTGATTTGTAATTTATAATAGGTAACAGCAGTTCTTTTCACACGAGCGACGTGTTGGACTTCTGTTTTTTCGGAACATATAAAAGAATTTCACAGGAGTGAAGTGTGGAATAGACAAAGAAGGAAAACTAGAGGGTAAGAACGCTGTGAGAAATAGCATTAAGCAACAAAGACTGCTTAAAGGCCAGTCGTAGGGCTCCATGTCATATGCTGCATATAAATTCAGACACTCATCGTCACGCCAAGTACATTTTGGTTGGGGAATATCAAATTCTTCATTGGTGACTGCTATTTAAATGACGTCAAACTTTAAAAATTCAAAAGATGCAGAACAGCTTACACGTTTCACACAGTGCAAAGGGATATAGTGTTCTTATTACACACTATTGCCTTCTATGCTAAGCAGGACGCAAAGCAGTAAACTGGGTTTGTGTCAACACAAGAAGCTTACGACATTTTTACGTGGGGTTAAGAAGTTACTTAGTTGGGAGAATTAGAACTGTCTGGGATGAAAAATTTGCCTTTCAAGAACAATTTTATGTACAGCTTCACACCTTTAGCCTTTCCCGATAACACAACTTGTGTGTCACAGGCCGGGGCGGGGTGACCCTATAAAAAAGTTTAGGTTTGTGAGCGACGTTTCCCAGAAAACTTCAAAAACTGCACGAACACGTCACGACTACTTAATCTTGTATTAAACTTGGATAAAGATAGTTGGGGTAGTAGTAAAACTTACTATAGTTTATAAAAGAGGCCTCAAAACAAATCTAAAGTGTCTTGAATTTCTTAAATTCACACCTCGCTCATGACTTGTCTGGCTTTACTGTCCCTGATAGATTGAACTCAAAAGTCAGCGCCGCATCACTGGAGCTGGAGCTTTACAAATAAATATAGAAGGTAGTTCCTCTCAAATCCTGTACTTTGATTATCCAAATTATTACTGGACACATACTTTCACAGCTGAATAAGACTTAAATTCGCTCATCACAGCCTGTTCGCGCAGCTATTTGGTGGTCAGCCAAGTTGGGCCACAATCCCGTCATCACGATACGTCTAATTTACACCGAAAATACCAAATTACTCAAATCTGGTTTTTCACCTCGTATTCGACATTCATTACTTCCATTACGGGTGGTGATAAGGCGTCCCTCGTCGGTTCACACTTCAGTTGTTTCTACACTACACCTCCACCGGTATTCATTCACCCGGCAGTGAGTAAGTCACGCCTACCATGCTACAACCTTATGTCCTCCTTGGACAGCCTCAGAGCACCACCTCCCAGACCAGACTGACCCGATTACACCTTCACAAGGTCGCCTACTCTACACAATTTATTTAGTTAGATCTCGGAATCCGTATAAATTGTACCCAAAGGCGTAAAGCTCACAAACCATGCCTTACCAGTTCACTAAGCCAACTCAGCATTTGGGCAATTAAAGTCATTATGAATGCATCAACATTAATTATCATTAAAATTTAATGATAATTTATGTTGCTGCATTCATAATTTAATTACCACGTTAAATTGGAGGTTTTACATCACTTCTTGACATCTTGAAAAAGCCCTTCACTACCTGCTTACATGTTATGTAACCTAAACAAAGTACAAACGCGTATCTTTAAGTGTCCACATTATACAACTATCATGTGAAAATCCTGCTTTTCGGAAGTTTCACAGAGAAGGTCATTACAAATGTTCGTATTCTTCTGACATGTTCCCATTTCTTCAGCTATTTGCTTCAATAATAGGAAACGAGCAATTCAAAATATGTTACGGAGCTATTTTTGCTTTGGAAGTTCAATTTAACCTGTCCTAAGGTCATGTCGTGAAAGGCACGGCAATAGTTTATAGCGTAATGAACGGTGAAAGCAACTTTATTTAGCAGCTTCTTAAATGAGACCAGCTTAAAAAGATCAGTCTTGTGATGAACACGGTGTACTTAGTAATAGGGGTAACTGGGATATACAAAGGTCTTGATAAGGTACAGAATGCAAAATCCAAATGCTTCGGCCCTTCAAGTTGCAAACCTATGATGAAAAATTGCATATTAAAGCACCCAGAAAATATTGTTTTTTTAAGGCTACTGATTGTTTAATAGGGGCTTTAAGCATTTACAGCAACACGATTTTTGTATTGAAGTAAGTCGATATGTTTCACGTGTACTTTCAAATATCTATTAGCTTGGAACTTTTACCTGAGGGCTTAGCAGCTTTGCCCGACCAAGACCATTACACCAGCAATACTCGAAAAATTACCCATTCTTTCAAACATTTTGCTATAGGTTTTCCCGAACTACAGGGGGCTTCATCCCCCTCCCAACCTTTGGCGCGTAAGCTCAAATACAACTGACATATGTATAATGTGCATCATTTGTACCTAAAATTGTTTCTATTATAATTTAGTGATATGTCAATTTTATCGTAGCGCCGTGCTTAAATTCATACAAAACATACCTTCATATGTTTTGACGTGAGTAGCAACTTTGTCCAAATGGCATCTCTTTAAGGCATCGTAGAGCTGCCCTCCAACTCCTTCTGGTAAGATTCCCCTGGTTTGTAATATATCTACGAAGTTGCAACTTTCAAGTGATGTAATTGTGTTACGATCAACATTTAATTCCCTCAGAACATTTTTCATTTCATCTAAAGTTAGATCACTTTGAAGTTTCGTTACTAGTATCTGGTACGGTGAAAGGCCGTAACTTTGCTCCGTTGTGTCCGCCATTACCTGTACAATGTTAAAAAATAATAATGACTTAAGGAATTAAGTGATTTTAAGTTAGTTGACGAACCACTTAACATCATGCAGCTAATCTCATATTTTTAACATGACCAAAAGAGCAATCCATACAGTTGCATTATTTCATCGCCAGCACACTTAATTCAGCCCTCCAAGTTATCCCAACAGCAGCATATTGAATCGAAAGACCATTAAGCCTCTAGCGATTAGAGTAACATGTTCTGTGTCCATGACCACATAATGTCCCATGCACAACTGCGAGTGTGCTAACTCCCTGGTTTAAGTGACATACAGAAGGCGTTAAAGTTTCTGCACCGCAAACCTCTCGATTTAGAAGTAGCTCGCGCTGAGTCTGCGTTGAAGATGACAGCACCGAAAGATTTTCTTCCTATCCACTTTTGAGTGATAGGTTGCACGTGCTACTGAATCTAGATACACTATTCACATGCTCCTGATGTTCATGTATTGCACTCTACTGCATCTTTTGTTTTCGTCTTTGGGGTATTTTAGATCTAATGTAGGACTATGACGATGCACGCGTTCCACTTAAAAAGTTGCTTGGTTGCTTAGTAAACCCTTATAATGAAAAACAAACTATGGGCAAAGTAAAGGCCTTCGTTAAACCTTGGGTCATTTAACATTTGACCTCACTTCCAATGACATCAAAATTATTTCACAGCATCTTTCTTTCTTGTAATGTGTAAAGTTTCTATATATAAAAAGAAATATTTTCCCTTCACTTAATAAGCCGATAATAGAATCTGACAAATTTAATCACCTTAGTTTTAGAGTCTCTCAGGCAACTTCCAACCCTGTGGTCCTTATTCATTTGTTGTCATGAAACTTGTAAATGTCTTTTTAACTGAATGTGTTCGGCCTTAAAGGTTAAACCATAACTGATTTGATTTCTTCAGACTTTGAGTTGTGAACCTTTACTTTGCTTTCAGCGGTCCGTGAGACACAATATCTACCATGGAATACCTCTACACGAAGTTTGACGAAATTTGGCTCAGCTGTTATTCAGAAGTTCTGACAAAAAATTATGTTTGAAATAAACTCATGAACTTTAACGATGTAACAGTTAATCTCCATTTCTATGGCAAAAATATATTTTGGTAGCACAAGACATTTCATTACATCTGTGAAGATTTTATGCCAATGTTGTCTTTCCCCAAGAAGTAACAGCAGGTGTTTTTTTTATTTAGAAAGCCCAGTTACCTGTTCATGATGACCGTGCAGGTTCCTTAAAAAGTGTACATGTATTCCATCCCTGACATTGAGGACGGAGAAAAAAAAGGCTTTTGCAGTCATATCTTTACACAAAAGCACCTCCCAGCGAATACGTTTGAAAGAGTATTAATAAAAGTGAAAAAAGAAACGAAGGAGAAAGCGCATAGACTCATTATATAAGGTAACGCACCCAGAATCTAACGAAATCTGTATAGCTTATAGGTCATGTGGGTTAATTTTCGACAACGGTCATAAATCGAACAGAGGATGTCAACGTTCTCTTGTCAGTGTATTGGTGCCACCGCTGGGCTTTCATGGTGATATCTTGAACTTCTCTCAGGTTATGCTTCTGAAATTATTCTGAGAGAACTACCAAATAAGAATGCTTCGCGCTCTCGAAGTAGGCAGAATCAATTCATTTTGCAAAAAAATAATGATGCTGTTGCTATTTTTATATATTTAACATTGTAAACATATCCAGCTAATTCAGCGTATGGGTTTGGGGAAGTTTTGTCCTCCACCCCTTTCAGAAAATGAAGGATGTACCCCTGTCTAATTAAATAAGTATGTATATATTTATATATATATATATATAATTGCAAAAAACAATTTCTGGCTGTTTTATTTAACGAATTTCAAGCCTTCCGCTAATTTGTATCTCTTCCGAGATCCAGCCATTCAATTTTGTAGCACTGTTGTTTTACAGTTTCTTCCTTACCGATTATATATATATATATATATATATATATATATATATATATATATATGTATATATATATGTATATATATATATATATGCATATACGCGATGAGAAATAGGGAGGTCTCTAGGGTGACATAATAGAGAGAGAGTAACGTAGCGACTATTATATATATATATATATATATATATATATATATATATATATATATATATATATTATGTACATTTCAGGGACGCCTGTGCTCTTCTTCGGCACAAATAGTAAAGTGATGTGATATGACATATATACATATATATGTCAATAAGTAATAAAAATAAGAATAGGTCAAAAAAAAGTAATGAAAGGGTACCACGCAGTAATCGACCATATATATATATATATACACATATATATTTATATGTATATATATATATATATATATATATATATATATATATGTCATATTGGTAGGTGTTTGTTAGCAACAACAGTGAAATTAAGGTTCGAGGAGCCACAATTCAGTCAAAAGGTGTCTCCTGGTTCCCTGGTGTTTGGTGCAACCAGGAGACACTGCGTTTACCAGGAGTCAGCTAGTTACCAATTTCAATGATGTACGCACATGTCATGCTTACCTCACCCTTATATATGCCATTATATGGCCTATCGTGTCATGAAGATATACTGTTAATATGGTCAAGCTTGATCATCACGAAGCATGGTGATCCTTAAAGATTTGGTTGTTTATCCCGAATTTTTGCATTCTCCATAGGTGTTCATTAGTCTATATATTCTCTGAGTCTGCCACGATTCAAAGTGATGAAATTCTTAAGAAGGAAAAAAAATCGCTTGTAGCGTAATGCTGCAATGTAATCAAGAAATATTGAAAGTGACAATAGAAGAACTTAGACCATCGTGGCTGCATAGTACCAAGCATGGTGTTGTCATTCTAGCTCTGAAAACTTGCATGGGGACAGTAGGCAGATTGTGTGTGGCATATTTTTAGATTTCTCTCTTGGGAGGGGGAAATAAGGACCTCAGAGGGAGGACTGAAAAATTGTAAATCCTACCCCCCAACCCCCATGGCTATGCACTCAAGTTTGTTGAGAGTAGTATAAGGTTCCAGCAACTCCATTCGATATTGGATCAACTTGGAGACTAGAGTCATGACATGGTTTTGTAGTAGCCTCTCGTAAAAGTTGTAGATATGAGCAAATTTGTAAATATTTTTCAAGTTTTGACATGCCGCAGATGCCACCCTATCAAAACAGTAAGACGCTGCATGCTCAAAAATGTTAGAGAAAAAGCAAAATACTGGTAGGCATTTTAGAACCAAAATAATTTATTAGAAAAAATGTTAACCTCTGCACAGCTCTTGGAGTAAGGAGATTGTTGCAGATACACGTGTCTAGGTTAGGTTCTCAGTGTACATATGTGCTTCATGTTAAGCAATGGCAAAAGCGCCAAGACATGCTGATTCAGAGTTGGATGAGGTTTTACCGCTGAGTTTCTAACAAATTGGGTTAAGTCGGCAGGCCACGGCCTGAAAAAAGTTACATCGTAGGAAATAACTTTCAACCTAAAGCTCGCAAATGTATTGCAGATTGTTGTATGAGGGTCTTTTGCACATGCCATGTTAATGTTTTTGAATTTCCTAACCGAGTGGAATATTGGCGATCTTTTCAATTATTGATTTTGCTTTGTGAAAGGCAGGCACTGTTACACAGTAGAAACCTGATTGCAGAGAGCAGTAGCTCACTTGTTCGATCGAACCATGCATTTCGGGATGAAATTTCTTCCGTTGGGGAGTTAGAAACTTCGTGCATATAATCCTTGATAATGCCGAGAACTATCACTCTAGAATAGCATTGGATTATTTTACCTTTTCCACCCATCTTAAATTGATACGGTGAACATTTTGATCAGGGGTGGCCTCAGGATTTGCTCGACGGGGGGCCAGACTTCCCGACGGGGGTGGGAGCAGTGACCCGAAGCTCGGACAGCCCTGATGGCGTCGAGGGGTTGCGGGGGGGGGGAGAGATTTAAAGAAATCCTGCATACTATACTATGTCATTACGGGGATGTATTGCCTGAAATTTGCATATACAAGAGAAAAATAGTTCCTCCCAAATTTAATGTTTTTTCCAGGAATCAAACTGTGAAACTGCAAAGCACGAAAAGCGCGCGAAAGTTTTTGGGTATGCCTACACTAAAAAGAATCTGAACTTATTTAAAGCTTATATATGTCAATTGTCTGGGCAGTTGGAATCTATCGGGCATTAAACTTACATTGTGCTTTTTTCCTTGAGTCACTAGCCGTACAGCACGGCAGACACAGAGAACATTAACTAGGTTTAGCGAAATGAAATAAAATTCCCCACATTTACATAAATCCATGTATTCTACTTATTAATTAAGTTGCTTAAAAAGGTGGAAAGGGTTTGCACGGTACTATATTAAGCTGTAAGTAACGGAACTGAGGAAGAGTGGGACAAGTGTACCGAAAATTATGGGTTTTAACGCAGAAATGACTCTTTTGAAGGCCAAAATAAGTAAACCAACCAGGTGGCGAAAGAATTTTCCGGGGGGACGGGCTATGTAATCGAAATCAGGTTTCGACAGCCTTTATGTCAAGGGGGTGGTGAGAAGGGGATATGAAGGAGCCTAACTATCCCATGCCACTGCAGGGCATAACTTGCATAATACCACTTAATACTTCAAGAGCCGAGTTGCGCACTGATAGTGTTCTTTTAAATCTGAATCGTGAAATTGCAAAGCGCGCGAAGCGCGCGAAATCTTTTGGTAGGCTTACATAAAAACATGAGCAATCATTAAGAATAAAAAGAAAACAAGAAACTGTAGGCTTGTAAACCGTATCGGGGATAACATACATTGTACTGAAACCACGTGGACTACCCGATGAAATAGCCAAACTTTGCTCCGTGAGTCGCTCACCAACTGACCGTACTGCATGACACACACACGACAACAGCAACTATAGGCTTTGCGATATGGGATAAATTTACTTTCGTTTTGTTTGCAAAATTTTCTTTTGTTACGGTTGGTAGCCACAGCTTTTTAGTTTCCTGGTAGTTGGTATACATACGTACGTACTTCTTTATGATTCAGAGCAATTTAACACCTAAAGAAGAAGATAGGTAGAGCCTATCGAAACTTCGCTATTAAGTTGCAGTATTTTTCCGTAATTTTTTTGTCTACGTGTATATTCTTATATTTCGTTACCTATTACTGGATTTACGTTTATACACTTGAGATGTTGTGTGCTGCAAGGTGGCAGTTGCATATCTCTGTGTGTGTGTGTGTGTATATATATATATATATATATATATATATATATATATATATATATATATATATATATATATATATATATCAGTTAGTCCAAAAAGGAGCATCACCCGAAACATTGTTAAAATAAGCCTTCATTGAAACATATATTCAAAAACTGAAAATATATATTTCCGAATCAGGAATATTCGTACAAATTTTCGGCACAACAGTGCCTTTATCAAGTAACAGCCACCAAATGAGAAAAATGAAGTAAGTGAACACTCAAATGCACAAAAAAGGCTGCAAACAAACAACGTGCGAGAAAGCAGTGGACCATGAATAGCCCCCAAAGCTAAAGTAGCAATCCAATAGAAAGCAAAGTCGATGAAAAAAGCTCAGCGAGCTCTACATCTAGATTTAATTCTGGCTATCGAAGCCATTGTTTACATTTAATCCCCTGGGTGAGATTGTGCACAATCTCACCCAGGGGATTAACGGAGGATTAACGGTGCTTTAGTTCGTTGAGCACAATACCAACAGCTTTGGCAACGAAAGAAAGTGTTGGCAAAGTTTCAAATTTGTAAAAGTAATAATTGGACAGAACTCCCAAGTCTTGTTAAGACCGTTTTCATGAGAATTAATTTGAAAGATCCAGTCAATTTCCTTGCGCTTTCGTTCCGCTGATTAATTAAAGTTAGTTGCTACAAGAATATATTTCAAATTTTTGAGAGAATGCCCGGGAAGATTGAAGTGCTCAGCCACAGGAACCCCGGAAAAAATGTCACGTATCGATTTTTTGTGATTATTAAAACGCAAACGGAAAGAAGTACGGGTTTCACGTACGTAATTACCTTTATAACAGACAATGCAATAAAATATATAAACAACATTTGTGGAGTCTCACGAAAGGGAGGGGGACTGATGGGAGATTGAACATTAGGGGTAAATACATGTGTACCCGTAGAAATGTGAGAACAAATTTGGCATTGCGCGTTTTCATATATACATAATTTTGATATATATATATATATATATATATATATATATATATATATATATATATATATATATATATATATATATATATATATATATATATATATAATATATATATATATATATATATCAAAATTTCATAAATTACAGGGCCATGGGTCCGTCTTCAGTTTGAAAAAAGAACATGACATGCAAGATCTTAATGTGCGTAAACAATTATAAGAGGATAATTGCTTGTTATAAAACTTTACAAAGCCAAAGCTTAAAAAATAGATTGTGTAGGAGCGTTACAAACTAATTTGAAGGTCATTATTATGTAGCAGAGCCTGCGTGCCTTAATAAAATTTCAAGAATATCAACCGAAGAGCTGATAGAAATATTAAAAGTGAAGCCTGGAAAAGTAGCTCGGGCTTTAGCAAAAAAGAATAGCAAAAGTTTGAAAGGAAAATGAAATGAAAAATAATTTTTACTGTTATCATATCAAATTTTACTACCTTTTTTTAAATTACGCACTAATTTTTTAGAAATGAATTTGTTAAATCTACCGTCAGTAATTACGGAGGCTATGGATATGGTTTTGTAAATATCTAGAGGTATGTGAAGATTAAAAGTGCATTAAGAAGTAACATAATGAGGTATTTTCTCGAGAAACACTTAACTCATAACCTAGAACTGCATGTTTCTAAAACGACTTTTCAGAAGAGAGAGAAAGGTATCAACCTTATCTGAAATCATGTCTAGTATCCGCCATGATTCAAGCTGTCTGGGCATAGCTTTTGATGAAAATTGGCTCATTATAGCAAAAACTGAGAAACATTTGTATTTTGATGCTAGTTCTTTCGAACTGGTAAATGTTTTTGGCTAGAATCTTTTTCGGTTCAAGTTCAGAATTAGTGCAAAACAACAATAATTAGTTACTTTCTATGTTAAAGGTACCAGTCACTCAAATACAATTAAACAAGAAAACTTTTACCTATAAAGCAGAAGGAAATGCAAGTCCCTTCCTTACGGTAACTTCGACTTGATGAAAAACCAGACCGTGGATAAATCAACTCGGCGATGACTCCGTTAATACCCGCTGACACCTAAACGACAAATGCTGGCGCCCTGCTTATTTTGAATTTAAGCGAATGCCTTTCCGAGTTAAAAGGTGAGTAAGGTTGAAGCCTGAAAATCTCCAACAACAATTTACTGGGCTTTAGATCATTATTTCATATATCATGATCGATATATCTTTTAAGCAGTTTTCTACTCGTAACGATCTGATCTAAAAAAAGATAATGGCATAAAAGAAATTTGCGTTTGGAAGAGCAAGGAGTTCCAGCGAAAGCTTGAGTCTGGTAGGGACTCATACTTCCCAAGTAACAAATGCTTGTCATTGAGAATGATTCTGGCCCGTGAAGAAGTTCTATCTAGATTCAACCTTTGCACGTATCTTGTACTTGCACCTTGTACAAATTAATGAACCAGCTCCCATGTGGTCTTTCTTTCGTACCTTTTCTTTGTATGAATGTATGTGGCTTGCCCTGAATAAATTTCTAAAGGTGTACCTGTGCGCGGTTCACAAAATTGTCTTTAAACCGTCTCGAAAGTTACTTGCATTGCATGTGTAATCGAACGTAATATGCAACATATTTTTTACGTAACCAACTGACATCTCTGGAGGCCGAATGCACAATGGGTGGAAATAACTGTACGTTACCAATACGACCAATGCTTACGACGTGGTTTATTTGAAGTCTTGGTATTAGGTTGCTCTGAAAGTAGTAGATCTGCAAAACCTTGTGTCCTGCAAAATTGCTTATGGCACATTGTCATTGGCCAAACGATTGGGGACGACCCACGAAATCTTTTTAACCCTCGTTTGACTAAAGTAGTTTTTAATAGACGAATTAAGGCGCAATCATACTCTATGTATATGTATATGTATGTATGTATGTATGTATGTATGTATGTATGTATGTATGTATGTATGTATGTATGTATGTATGTATGTATGTATGTATGTATGTATGTATGTATGTATGTATGTATGTATGTATGTATGAATGTATGTATGTATGTGTGTCTGTGTCTGTGACACTTGCTTAGGTACACTGTAACTCAATAAGGGAAAGTTGGACCTAACTGGCATTTGGTACATAGAACCGCCATAGTGAGAAGGTGTGCCCTATTGTTTTTGGTGGAAGTCGAAGGTCGTTTGGGGTCACCAGGGGTCAAACTCCGAAAACCTTGTTAACACGATATCTCAAGGTAGGAAGCTTGGATAGATTTCATACTTGGTATGTGGATGGGTGTTGGTAAGAAAATGAATGCTGTTGCTTTTGGTGGAGATCAAAGGTCATCTGGGTTCACTGGGCCGTCAAAGACAGAAAACTTGTTGTTAACACAATATCTCAAGGTAGGAAGCTTGGATAGATTTCATACTTAGTATGTGGATGGGTTATGGTGGGAAGATGAATGCTGGTGTCTTTAGTGGAGGTCAACGGTCATCTGGGGTCACCAAGGATCAAACACTGAAAACCTTGTTAACGAGATATCTCAAGGGAGGAAGCTTTGATAGGTTTCATACTTAGTATATAGATCCACCATAGTGAGAAGGTGTGCCCTATTGGTTTTGGTGGAGGTCAAAGGTTAACGGGTCAAATACCGAAAACCTTGTTAACACAATATCTCAAGGTCGCTAGCTTGGATAGATATTATATGTGGTATGTATATGTGTTATTGTGAGAAGGTGAATGCTATCACTTTTGGTGGAGGTCAAAGGTGATCTTGGGTTCCTGGCAGTCAACCACTAAAAACTTGTTGTTAAAACAATACCTCAAGGTAGGAAGCTTGGATAGATTTCATACACATAGTATGTGGATGGGTTATGGTGGGAAGATGAATGCTGTTCTTTGTTTGGTTCAGGTCAAAGGTTATTTGGGGTCACCAGGGGTCAAAGACTGAAAACCTTGTTAACACAATATCTCAAGGTAGGAAGCTTGGATAGATTTCATACTTCGTACGTGGATGTGTTATGGTGAGAAGATTGATTCTGTTTATGGTGGAGGTCAAAGGTCATCTGGGGGCCATTTGGAAGTTATCAGAGGTCATTTTGAGGTCATGGTGTGGACTAATAGGATACATTGTAGATGAAGTCAACATTCACTGCCAACAACTTTAAAGGTCATGTAGCAGTTACCAGAGTTAAAGTCAAACTTCACATTAGCTTATATTTTGTTTGTATGCTCATGGCTCATGCAGTGTCATTACAAGTTCAGCAAGGAACCATAGTGCCCATTGGGCCCTTGTTCTTTTTGCTGTCTCCAGAATGTTTTTATTGAAGACATTCTTATTTTACATTGAAAAATTGATGAAAGTTCATCATTTCTCTCCAAAGTTTTCCATCAAGGAGAGAGCAAAGTGACTTTGCATAGTCATTAATCGTATGATAGCTATAGGTCTGTGATGTACGCAAACACCGATACTTTAGGCCATGCCTGTGTTCTGTACAAAAGTTTAAGTGAAACACTATGGAAGCAAAGTAAAGTGCATGTGTAGGTCCCTAATTGTATGCAAACAGCCATGCATGAGGCTGTACGCACCTGCACTGTGGAGAAATTTATCGTACATCATAAGAACAGATGACATCACAAGGGGAGTTCAGTATTTTTTCCATCGCTACTTGTGCCGCAAGATTTCCATTCGTTATCTCATATTTTGCAGTAGTAATGAAGGGGACTTTTTTCGTAAAACATGCATGTTAATTTGTGTGGTGTGAAAGTGTACTACTTGTACATTTATTCATGATTTAAGCGATGATGGTGACTGAAAAGTGGCCCCCATGAGCTGTGCACAAAAGTTCGACACACTCGATTTCGTACTCGACTAACTCAGGGAAGGGTAGGCCTACCATACTAGCTCCATTGATTTGGGTACAGTATCGGACAGATATTACGCGGATATACAAGTGTGTGTATGCATTACATACTGCTGTATGATACTACAACACTAGAAGACAAACAGACAGGTGTGAGCCTACATGTTGTGTTAATGTGTAGGTTATAAATGATAGGATGGTGTGGAAAAGCCAGGTAGATGCATACCAGTACTGCAGGTTACGATTTCCATGTAAACTGAGATGAAATAAAATAGGGTAGGGGTGGAATGAAGTACACTTTTCATATTTGGTATAGAGATTTTTCATGATGTAAGGAAGATCCCTTTGGTTTTTGGTGGAGGTCAACGGTCATCTGGGTCACCAGAGGTCAAAAAACAAACTTCATACCGCAATTAGAACCTGCACAGGGTTTGCAGAACGGCAAGACTGGAAAATGAATCATGATTAAACTTGGTCTTGAATTTTCTAACATGCATGAGCAGCGAACTTCAAGGGGAATTATCTTTATGAAGATTATTGTGAATAATGAATTATTACGGTAACTTTTGGTTTGTTATCGTGATTGTAAAAAGTCAATATTGCCCAACACTTCTTCCTGCTCCCTTCCCCTAGTGTGAAAGTATATACAGTATTCAATATCAATACTTGATGTGCAGTAAATATTGAGGTACATATGGCCAGTCATAAATACCACTATGCACCTCCCATTGTGGCTCTTTTTCATGCACATGTACTGTGCATGTGAATGATCTTGTTAATGTACAAGTAACAAACTTGCTTGTTTCAGTTAAGCTCTGCTGTCAATGCTTATGGAGTCATGTGTTCTCATTTTCCTTTTTTCAGCAGGTGATCTTGTTGAGTTAGTACACATCCTACAGGTCAAAAAGTTTTATTCATGCCTTGAGAGCAGGACAAGACGATAGAAATCGTGACTATTACTGCATGTGGCAGACAGACCCTGTACTGTACAGAAAAGGAACCATGAATGATCAAAGGAAGGTGAAGGCACAGAAACAGAACACATTCAACACCACTATATTGATGGAAGCCAGAACATGGTTAGCCTTAAAGGTACCGACTGTTTTGTATTCCTTACCATGCAAAGAGGGAGGACCATCTTTCTGGCATCCCTGTTTTCTGTACTATTGGTCTTTTTTTTCTGAAACATCCCCTCATTTTTACCTTGTTAGAACTTGGAAATAAGAAATCTAGATTGCCCCTCCTTACCATCTATTTCTCTATTTAACCCTCACCTATGAGGTCAAAGGTCATCTGAGGTCTCTGGAGGTTAAACTGCGAAAACCTCATAAATGGCTTGTAAACATGATATCTCGAGATATCAATGACCGACACTTTTCATATTTGGTATATAGATTCGTCATGTTGAGAGGAAGAACCCTATTGCTTCTGGTGAAGGTCAAAGTTCATTTGAGGTCACCGGAGATAAAAAGGCAAAAAGTTCCTAATCATGATATCTCAAGGTAGGAATGACCGACACTTTTTATATTTGGCACATAGATTTGTCATGTTTAGAGAAAGAAGCCTAATATTTTTTGTGGGGGTCAAGGTCATCTGACGTAACCAAAGGTCAAAGACCGAAATCTTTTAAATCATGATATGTCAAGATAGGAATGGCTGTTATAGATTTGTCATGTTGAGAGGAAGAATGCTATTGTTTTTGGTGGAGGTCAAAGGTCATCTGATGTCACCAGAGGTTAAACTGCAAAAACCTTGTAGATGGCTTGTAATCACGATATCTCAAGATAGCAATGACAGACACTTTTCATATTTGATATATAGATTTGTCATGTTATGAGGAGAACCCTGTCATTTTTGGTGGAAGTCAAAGGTCATTTGAGGTCACTGGAGCTAAAAACCAAAAAGCTTGTAATCACAATATTTCAAGATTGGAATGAATTACACATTTCATATTTGGTACAGAGATTTGTCATGATGTAAGGAAGATCCCTTTGGTGGAGGTCAACGGTCATCTGGGTCACCAGAGGTCAAAAAACAAACTTCATACCGCAATTAGAACCTGCACAGGGTTTGCAGAACGGCAAGACTGGAAAATGAATCATGATTAAACTTGGTCTTGAATTTTCTAACATGCATGAGCAGCGAACTTCAAGGGGAATTATCTTTATGAAGATTATTGTGAATAATGAATTATTACGGTAACTTTTGAAGAATCCCCAAGATTGTTTTATGGAGTCACCAGTGGTCTCCTTCTAATGATAAGTTACTTTTATGAAAAGGTGGGTCTCCACTTCTCACAGTTCTCATCAAATTCAGTGAATGCAAAGTAATGCAAAGTGGTCACTTTGGCTCAGAATCCGTTGTTACCTAATTGAATGTCTCTCTTTGTCCTTGAAATGAGATACTGTTGAACAGCTAGGGTTCGCACGGGTCCTTGAAAACCTTGGAAGTACTGGAATTTGAATCATTCATTTTCAAGGCCTTGAAAGGACTTGAATTTTGTTCTTTTGCATCATAGTCCTTCAAAAGTGCTTGAATTTTAAAAAACCACATCAAATGAATGCCTGTACTTACCAGTCACATACACAGACATCTTACCATCTAAAATAGTGGCAAATTCACCTTAAAACTATGAAAACCCTTTGAAGTTAAACATCAGAAAAGGATTAGGAACTTAACGAAAATCGGCAAAATTTTGCCGGTATAGGCTCCACTTTGCCTATGTTGTAGTGAGTTAGGCTAGGTCGTTCGTGTGAAACAAGTGTTTAATGCCTTCAGGATCATAGCTAGACAAGTGCAACACTTGTTTTCGACATAATTAAAGTACCCCAGAATAAGATGAATCGGACAGAGGAACGGCTTTTCAACCTCAAAATATTGTTAAAATCTGAAGAGGGTTACACTATCAGCCCTAGGCCATCTTAAGTCACTGAACATAACCGTATAATCTGCTCCTAAATAAGGGCCTAAGCTTAGCCTACTTCTACTTAAAATGAAAAGATGCCCTGTAAGAGTGTTAGCATAACATGGAAGTTCATATTGATTATTATTGCCGTTAGTGCTGCCATTAGCCTTCAAAATGTATTGTTTCCTGCCAACTTGAGGTGTGCTTAAGTATTTCATGCAAGAAAAAACTTCCACAGAGTTTCAAACGTGGTTTGATATCCTTGAGAAAACAAAGTTATACCTTGAAAAGTGCTTGAATTTTATCTTGAGAAAAGTGTACGAACCCTGGTTGAAAGCCTCTGCCCCCCCCCCCCCCATGAGCATATTTTTGGTAATTTTTATGTTTATTTGTACAATATTGCCAATGTTTTCCCTATTTATGGGAGGTAAATAGGCCTAGGAAGTGCCATTTCCAGCAATCTGGGAGGCATTTTGGGCCAAAATTTTCTTGCGCTTTGTGCCAGCCTGTGATGGCACAGAGTGCTGAGGATCTGTCTGTGGGCTTGGCCCCTCCCCCTTATAGTAATCATCAGTCTGCAGCTTTGAAATGATTTAACTTTGGTAAGATATTGTTATTGTAATGTACCCATAGGGTAAGCTCTCAGGTTTTCAATTGATGGCATACTTTCCCCTCCTAAGACCCATCCTTCAGGAGAGTAACTCATGATTAGTGTAAAAAAGATAGCAACGTTCTAGATTCAACTTTTGTGGGTACCCCAACTTTTTTAGAAACTGGTAAAGTAGATTAGACTTTCCTTTTCCAACTGGAAAGCCTATGGGAACCCTGCTGTAGACTTGCCTTGGGTATCCCTTATGTTTGGGCTTTGCACTATCTGTAGCATAACTTGGGGTGGGTTGCAGAAAAGGACCACATGCTTCATGAGTAGGTCTAAAAATTTTAAAACAATGTAAAGGAAGGTAATGAAATGAGAGACGTGGAGGGAATACATAAAAGATGCATAATGTAAAACCTGGCTTAACTGTGATGGGAATGCTACTGTACTCCTTCCAAGGGTTTCATGCACACCCATGGTGCAAGATTGACTCTGTGGCATAGCCCTTAGGGTAGGGTTGCAGAAAAGGATCACATGCTTGATCAGAAGGTGTTAAAAAGTTAAATTAAATATAAAGGAAGGCAATATAGTGAGAGAAATTTGGAGGAATACATAACAGATGCATGGTGTTAAGCCTAGCTTTATTCTCATTGGGAATGCTACTTTTTCCAAGGACTTTATGCACACCCATGGTGGAATGTTGTCTCATGTAAGGTTGGTCACAATGTGGTCAAAATTGGTTTGAACCAGGATTAAACCTGGCAGAACCAGTCTAAAATTCAGTCATCCAGAAAAAAAAAGCAATCATATTTTTGTTGTTTTTTCATTACCAACTCAGTAATGGTATATGAAATGCAATTTTAATAAATATTATAAAGTACAGGCTATTTCACCATACTTAGCCTTACATGTTTTGAATGTATATGTACCCTTCAACCACAATCCAGCACAGTGTATTTAATATTCAAGGCATGTGAAGGGCCATTTTAAAATAAAAAATATTCACAGTATTCATGCTCACATCAAGGGTTTTCAAAACCCAACTTTTATGAGCAGTAAGATTAAATGACTCATTGATCAAAGCATTTTCTTGAGTTATAAAACATTCTAATACACATACTTAGATTTTAAAAATGAATTTCAGTCATATCTAATTATCTAACAGATCACTGATACAATTTTCCTAATATTGGTTGACACTGTAAAATATGATAGTCCTTGAGTCACTCTCCCAACATGGCATTGGCATTGGTGTGACAGGGTTCCACATGGGTGGTGGGACTGAAATATGAGGGCTTGTGATAAGAATGGTATTGGTGGGGGCAGGGGTGGATCAGAGGCAAACACTTTAACGATAGCATTTTGTTATTTCATTCATGCGTTCATGCTTGTCACTTTGTTCATTTGTTTGGATTGTTTACTATTCATGTATTTCTTTTGCTTTTTTACACAGGAACCAGCCTTTTGTGCATGTTTTAGCAGGGTACAACTGCGTGTTCTTCTCCCAGAGGTTGAAGACCATCCATTACATATGTCACTTGTTATGGAGATAGTTAACGAGGAAATGGAAAAATATGCAGACAGAAACAAGTGAGGGCTGTTCAGAACACACTTCCACAGCCAATCATTTCAAGTTAAAAAAGGATGAAAACAGATTACATGAACAAGAGGATGGAAATGATGAGTGTGAAGAAGAACCAGGTGACAAAGAGCAAAGTAATGGAGGTAATGAAGAAGAAGGGGATAGTGGGAAAGAAGGGGTCAATGAGGTGAATGACTTCTAAGATGATGAAGAGGACAGGACTGTGGCCCAGACACTTCAGGATCCAAAAGGGCATACCGTACATAGTGGGTTGAAAAGTCGGAGTACTTTCCTTGAGCTCTAAAGATCTGATACTGAGGGAAATTTTAAAAACAAGAACTTTACTTGAAGCATTGGTTGGAATCATCACTTGTTAGAATTAAATGAATAAAAAAGGACTGTCAATGGATATAAAACTGCTGACACAACTGCTCTTGACAAACTGCCCTAATGTTTAACAGAATATATCTTATTTGATATCATTTTGTTGTATTTGTACTTCAAACAAGCTGGAGAAATACCATGTCCTCATCTTTATGGAAAATGTGCTGTTTGCTTGTATCATCATAACCTTGGCATACCATGCGTGGCTCTGGTGCTAGCTCATACTTGATCTGATACCATGTGTTTTACAACAAAATTAAAGGCATGCATCAAATTGTGTATAATATTGGAATATTGTTACATAAGTCCATCTAAATGGATAAGGTAAAAAGAGACCTCCCACAAAAGGAATCCTGCTTTATACTGAAAAATTCATGATGCCAAAATATGATCACTGTTACAATCAGATCTTCCCAGTGTTGAACAAGCAAGTCATGATGCATGGATACACCAATATTTCATAGGCCAAAATGTCACACAAAACACAAAGCAGGGTTCCCGCAGTCATGGAAATTTTGAAAATTATTTCCAGGCCTAGAAAAGTCTTGAAATAACATGTTGCACAAATTTTCATACCTACCCCCTATATCCCTAAGTTTGAATGTCTTTGCATTGTTTGGTTATCTAGCAGTTCTAGGAATGTTCCATGGATGAAGCTAATATCACTCCTTTTGTAACCGTACGTTGTAACTCGCTTGCAAGGCTGTAGTTGGTTGTGATATTAATCAGTACTTCAATTAAAATTTGCCCTTGTATTTTGTAGTTTTTGTGAGAGCTAGTTGCTTTTCCATTGACAAATACATGGCTTGAAAATAAGCTTTTCACTTGTGGAGCTAAAAACAGCTTCCGACAACCTTCATGTTGAAGCTTTTCCAGAGCTGTTTTAACCATTGTCTGGAGCTGTTTTCAGTTTTTCAAAGAAATAACTGTTCCCTACATGTAACACCCTCTAATCGTTTCCTAACATTATTTGTGCATTTAGTGAAGAAAGTCAAACTATAAGAGGTAGGAAATGTTATAGGCAAAAGAGCATTTATTTGGTGTAAGTACAAATGGTAGTAATAAACATGGTGTGGTTACTTGATCTCTGAAAAACTTGGAAGGGGACGGAGGGGCTGGGTGCAGTATACAGCAGCTTTGGATTGCCCTCAGTTGTGCCTTCAATATGGGGGGGTGTTCATAAATTCTATCCCCTACCCTATGGCTGGACTCATCTTTGATCGAGGTGGTGCGAGGTTCAAACTCCATTGGGCTTGGATCAACCTCTGGAGACTAGAGTCCATGACCTGAGTTTGTAGTAGCTTCTCATAACAGTGATATATAGGGGGACAATTTGTAAATATTTTTTCAAGTTTTGACATGCAAAGATGCCACCCTGTCAATAAAATAAGACAATGCATGTTAAGAGCATGTTTGAGAATAAGCATAATGTAACATTGGTATGCACTCAAGAAAAAAAAGTTGAAAAACATTAACCTATGAACAGCTCTTCAAATTAGGAGATTATTGCAGAGGTGTGTGTAGGTTAGGTTCTCATTGTACATATGAGTAGCATGTTAGGCAGCAGCAAAAGTGCCAAGACATGCTGAAGAAAATCACACCTTAGAGAAAAAGTTTCCACCTAAAGCCTTCAAATCTATTGCAGATTGGTATTTGAGGGTCTTTTTTAAATGCCATATAATTGTTTTTGGCATTCTTGACCACTTGGAGTATCATCAACGTTTTTCAGTTATCGATCCTGCTTCCTTGAAGTAAGGTAGTATTAGTAGTACAAAAGTATATGCAGAGAGCAGTAATTCACTTGTTTGATGGAACCATGCATTTCGGGCTGAAATTTCTTCCGTTGGGGAGTCAGAAAACCCTTTATAACCGTTGCCTAAGCCAAAAATTGTCACTCTAAAATGTTAGTCGTTAATTCTTATTTGTTTCTCCCATCCTAAATTGTTACAGGGAAAATTTTGATCAAGATTGTGAGGCTCCACAAAGCCATATTGATGTTCACAGAAAGTGGAATGTTCCAGCCAATCCCAGCCGATGTTACATATTTCATCGACTGGGAAATCCAAGTGCAATTTATTCACAAGAAAGCTAACCAGTATATGTACTCAGGGTTTCCCGTGAGTTTTAGAGAGTGGTGAGGTGGTACTAGTCCATGGGGGTAATATGATGCCAGCTTTGGCACCAGCAGTGAGTGAGAACTATCAATACTTCCATACCTAGTACAGTACAGGTGGCAAGTGTAGCAAATTTCTGTGAGGTGGCTGCCTCACAACAAGAATGCCAGGGAAACTCTGTGTACTGAAATTTACTGCATTTTAAAGATATTTATCTTGCAATTTTTTTTAATTGGGTCACAAAGTTCCGTTTTGTCATAGTTAGGTGCATATTCCTGTGAATTGTACAGTTACCTTGGCCATTAGAAGGTTGCTGATACAGAGCTATTTACAACACACACTTCATTAATTTTGGGGTCGTATTTATATACCTTGGGACTTTTAGGCTACTTCCAGTAAAATAGTGGCTCATCTTTGTAGTAACACTCTTGTCGTAGTCTAATGGACACTGTTCGGCTAGAAACAAACGCTTATTTTACCCTTCAAGTTGACACTGACTTTTAAGACTTCGACAGGACATAAATATGCAGATATGGTACCGTAACAATCACAGTAATTAGGCGAAACTGTACACGCATTGGTATGTGTGTTTGTGTGATTAAATTATTGGAGAATTATAATATAGAGTGATCTAGAATGCACTGAGTCCTGTTCGAGGCATAGATACAGACGCTTACAGGAACTGGCTACAATGCAGTGGTGAACACATTCGATAAGCCCACGTCATGGAACTCAATCTCAACAGATTCCCTTGTGTCGTTTGTGCATCGGTGCAGTATGTAATACGTGTAGTGTGCTAAATGCGATGTCCCTTTACCATGACAGCATGCTTTCTATAGCTCTGGCTTAGGATTTACAAGGTGGTTGGTTACACCAGGGAGTAAATACTGTAGCAACTCCCCGCATGTACCAGGGAGTTGCTATTCGACAAATAGCAACTCCCTGGTACATGCGTTAGTTAGATGAGGTTTAATGTCCCAGTTTCCAACCAATTGGTACATGCGAGTGTTATGTGATGCCGTACTGCTACGTAACATTGCATGGACAGACAGTTGGGCCATGAACACAAGCTTTGTCAGTTCTTCATGGTACATGATATTGCAAGATTTCAGGACATTTCTTTGGTGTAAGTGGACACCTACATGCAGGGCTTTTTTTTTTCTCGTGATTTTAAGATAATATGCCTCACGCACCTGGAGCTACAATTTTTATTGCCAGACAAACACCCATTTTTTCGTTTTTCTGGCGCCAGAGCGCCAGTCTATTTTCAGCATTGCAAATATACTCTGTGAATTAATAAGCAGTTGAGTTGTATATTAGGTGACTGTAGTATGTACATTACTTGCACCCTGGCATGTACTTGGACACGGTTATTGTTTTGTGGTTAGGCATATGGAATATTTACATACAAGTGCTCTCATTGGCCTGTTTAACCGTGGTGGGATTGAATGTAATAAAGATTGTTTTCATACATAGAAGTTTGGTTACTGTTGGAGACAGCATCCTAGCCATTGCAACCAGCCTGATGTATGTGTAAGTGTGTGTGTACGTGTGTATATGTGACACCAAAATTATGTACAAGCAAAAAATAATAAAAAAGATCTGTTGTGCATGATGCTTGGCAGGTACTCTATGTTGGCCAGTGTGGTTAGTTGTAATGTATTAGTTTTTGTGCTAATATCATGCATAGTAATGAGTGGGCAGGAAAAACTTTTAAAAGCATAAAATTACAATATCCCCCATTCAGGAAGGCTGATGAGCTTCATGTTTAGTGTATATAGGTTACCCCATAGGCAGAGGCTATGGGATTGGGAGATCATTATATCATCTTCATATTCATGAATGGACAGGGTAAGTTTTAAAAATGGCTCAAAGTGATTGTGTACAAGCAAACTCATAGTAGGACAGTTCTACTGTGCATGGCACTTGGGAAGTATGTTGACCAGGGCATTAATTTGCCCTATTGCTTTTGACTTCCATATCATGCATAGGAATGAGTGGGCAGGTCCAAAGGCATAAATCTTAATGGCAATATTTCCCAATGGGGGAAGTTGTTGAGCTCCATGTATGGTTTAGGTAATCAAAAAGGTAGGGATGATATATGGGGGGGGGGGGGGCAGAATGTTTTCATTACTATTCATGAGTGGGCGGGGTAAGTTTCCCTGTGCAGAATACTTGGCACATGTTGCCTGAGGTGTCAAATTGTGCTGTTTTGTTTTTGTGCTAATATCGTGGGTAGTAATGGGTGTCCAGGGCTAAATATGATTATCTTAAAATGTAATTTCTCTCAATTAGGATAGCTGACTAGTTCATATTTGGCGTGTATATGATATTAGGTAATAAGTAATTGGAGAAAACCTGTTAGCAGTAGTTCATCATCTTTTCTTATGTTCATGAGAAGGCATGGTCATTTTGAAAATGGCTGAAAACACCTGTGCATGAGCAAACTTTCATTGGAAAGGTCTGGTGGGCTGACTATTTGGTAGCTATGTTAACCTGAATTAGAGACATTAGCGTGTATGGATTGGAATTGGTTAATTGAATACTCTGCAGCTGGTATGATACATTAGTCTGTGGGAGCAAATAGCTTTTAGCGTGCATGAATTGTGATTGCCTTACTGTTAACAAATCGTAACTGTATGTTGTCTGTAAGAAGACTCTGGTTAAGAATTAATCTGCTTAGTAGCATCTCCGGTCATGATGTGTGTTTATGTGTTTTAAAACAGATAGAGCTCTTTGGCTTCAAAATTGCATGCAGGTAACAAGGTGGAGCTACTGGAAATACCATTTGGTGATGTCGTGTGAGGTCATATTTAACTAAAAAGAATATACCACCAGTTTGCAGTGACGGAACCCAGTAATTGAATAAGATTATTATGATCATTAGAAAGGGATTGAAAGCAACAGCCAAATCTTACAATGAATCGAAAATCATAAAAAATTATAATTCAAAAACACACTTGACAGGACATTTCAGTTATAATTTTCTAAATGCTGAGCAGGCGGGCAGGTATAAAATTCCAGCCGGTCGTCTGGATGTACCTTTGGTTATAGCATATGTCATGCGTTCTGATCATGCATGTGAACACAGCATTAAAAGTTATATAATTTGTAACGAGCTGAGAAGAACATTAGGCAAAGGGTGTGAAAGGCATTAAAATTCCAAACCGTGAAAAGTGTTATCAGCTGGTGGTCTAATTATACTTTTGGTAATTGACTTATGAGTTTAACACTTTTTATCAAGCGTTTTGTCATTCTATAGAAAAATTATTTAAATTTTTCTTTGTTTAGAGCTTTGAAAAATGTATGCAAAATTAGGCAAAAGAGTTATTAATTCGAAACCGCTTGTGTTAGGATATTCCACCTTTAATTTTTAAATGCAGTTGTCTTGTTTTACTTTGGGTAATATGTTTTATGAGTTCTACATTTTTTTTTCTTTTCATGCATTCTGTCCTTCTATAGATAAGTAATTAAAATTTTTATTTGTTTAGAGCTGTGAAAATGTACGCAAAACTAGGCAAAACAATTATAACTTGAAACCGCTTGTGATAGGATATTCCACCTATACTTTTTTAAATGCTGAGCAGGCAGGCGGGCGGGTGAAAATTATCAGCCGGTCGTGTTGTTATATTTTTGGTCTTACATTTTCCCTTGTGTGTTCTGTCCGTTTGAACATACATTTAAATTTTAATTTGTCTGGAGCTGAGAAAAATGTAAGTTAAATAAGGCAGAGGGATTATAATTTGAAACCGCTTGTGATAGGATATTCCACGTATAATTTAAATGCTGAGCAGGCAATCGGGCGGTTGACAGTTCTCGGCTAGTCGTCTTGTTGTACTTTTTTTAAAGGGGCACATTGAGTTAGTTCACGTAAATCATGATTTTATCACACCTGTTGAGGTTTACTCACATCTTAATAGTAAATGGTCAAACTAAGAGATTCTTCCCATCTGACACACAACCGAAATGGAAATGATAAGGTTATTAATGATTAAATCATTTCTTACAAATTCGTGACCAGACACTTTTTACAGTTAGGTATTAATCATATGCAACCCCTGTTCAAAGACAACCAATGAGTGAGGCTTATCCCAACTGCATTGACAGGCTTGCAACTCCTATAACCAACAGCTGCTGTGATTGAAGGTCACAATTGTTTATAAGTGTTGTTTATTCAAGAGAGGCTGGTCTATCATGGGCTTGGACAAGCTTGGTGAACTGCAAGGTCTAAAACCCATACAAACTACAATTTTTCACATTTTTGGTCACTGTAGGAAGTGAAATATGAGCAGTGAGGCTAATCAGAAGCATTGTCATGCAATGATTCCCTTCAAACTCGTCACAAAATAATCGATATCAACTCAGTGAGCCCTTTTAACGTTTTATGAGTTTCCTACTCTTTTCCCTTTTCATCCGTTCTGTCGTTCTATAGATAATTTAAATTGTTATTTGTTTGAAGCAGTGAAAAATGTACGCAAAATTAGGCAAATGGCTTATAATTCGAAATCGCTTGTTTAAGGATATTCTGCTTCAAAATTTTTAAATGCTGAGCAGGCAGGCGGTCGGGTGAAAATTATCAGCCAGTTGTCTTGGTATATTTTAGGTAATATGTTTTACGTGTTCTACATTTTTTTCTTTGCATGCATTCTGTCCTGCTATAGATAAATTATTTAAATTTTTATTTGTTAAGAGCTGTGAAAAATGTACGCCATATTAGGTAAAAGGGTTATAACTCGAAACCGCTTGTATTAGGATATTCCCCGGTTGGTTGATTTTTTTTTAAATTCTGAGCAAGCAGGCGGGCGGGTGAAAATTATCAGCCGGTCGTCTTGTTATACTTTTTGGTCTTACATTTTCCCTTGTCATGCATTCTGCTCTTTTAATAGATACAACACTTAAATTTTAATTATTCTGAAGCTGAGAAAAATGTAAGTTAAATAAGGCAGAGGGATTATAATTTGACACCGCTTGTGAAGGATATTCCTCCTATAATATTCTAAATGCTGAGCAGCACCCCGGGGGGGGGAGGGGGAGGAGGCGATTGAAAATTATCGGCCGGTCGTCGTGTTATCCTTTTGTAAATGTTTTATGAGTTTTACTCTTTTTTCGCTTTTCATCAGAACTGTCCTGTCGTTCTATAGATAAATTATTTAAATTGGTATTTGTTTAAAGCTGTGAAAATGTACGCAAAATAAGGCAAATGGCTTATAGTTCGAAATAGCTTGTCTCAGGATATTGTCCTTAAAATTCTTTAAATGCCGAGCAGGCAGGCGGTCGGGTGAAAATTATCAGCCGGTCGTCTTGTTATACTGTTGGTAATATGTTTTATGAGTTTTACAAGTTTTTCTTGTGCGTTCTGTGGTTCCATAAATAATTTATTTAAATTTTTCTTTCTTAAGAGCTGTGAAAAATATACGCAAAATTTGGCAAAAGGGTTATGACTCGAAACCCCTTGTATTAGGATATTTCTCGGTTGATTTTTTTAAATTCTGAGCAAGCAGGCGGGCGGGTGAAAATTATCAGCCGGTCGTCTTGTTATACTTTTGGTAATGTTTTATGAGTTTTACATGTTTTTCTTGTGCGTTCTGTCGTTCCATAAATAATTTATTTAAATTTTTCTTTCTTAAGAGCGGTGAAAAATGTACGCCATATTAGGCAAAAGGGTTATAACTCGAAACCGTTTGTATTATGATATTCCCAGGTTGATTTTTTTTTTTAATTCTGAGCAAGCAGGCGGGCGGGTGAAAATTATCAGCCGGTCGTCTTGTTATACTTTTTGGTCTTACATTTTCCCTTGTCATGCATTCTGCTCTTTTAATAGATAAAACACTTAAATTTTAATTATTCTGAAGCTGAGTAAATGTAAGTTAAATAAGGCAAAGGGATTATGTTTTGAAATCGCTTGCGGTAGCATATTCCATGTCTAATTTGAATGCTGAGCAAGCAGGCGGGCGGGTGAAAATTATCGGCCGGTCGTCTTGTTATCCTTTTGTTACTGTTTTATGAGTTTTACTCTTTTTTCTCTTTTCATCAGAACTGTCCTGTCGTTCTATAGATAAATTATTTAAATTGGTATTTGTTTAAAGCTTTGAAAAATGTACGCAAAATAAGGCAAATGGCTTATAGTTCGAGATAGCTTGTCACAGGATATTGTACTTAAAATTCTTTAAATGCTACAGGCAGGCGGTCGGGTGAAAATTGCCAGCCGGTCGTCTTGATATACTGTTGGTAATATGTTTTATGAGTTTTACATATTTTTCTTGTGCGTTCTGTGGTTCCATAAATAATTTATTTAAATTTTTCTTTCTTAAGAGCTGTGAAAAATATACGCAAAATTAGGCAAAAGGGTTATGACTCGAAACCGCTTGTATTAGGATATTCGTCGGTTGATTTTTTTTTAATTCTGAGCAAGCAGGCGGGCGGGTGAAAATTATCAGCCGGTCGTCTTGTTATACTTTTGATCTCAGATTTTCCCTCGTCATGCGTTCCGTTCTTTTAAAAGATACATTTAAATATTAATTTGTCTGAAGGTGAGAAAAACGTAAGTTAAATTAGGCAGGCAGGCGGGTGAAAATTATCAGCCGGTCGTCTGGTTGTACTTTTGTTAATACGTCGTTGTATAGATAAATTATTTAAATTATTTTTCAGTTAGAGCTGCTGTGAAAAATGTGCGCAAAATTTGGCAAAACGATTATAATTCGAACCCGCTCGTGTAAGAGTATAATAGGCTACGTATAATTTTCTAAATACTGAGCAGGCGGGCGGGCGGGTGAAAATTATCAACCGGTCGTCTTGCTATACTTTTGGTGATGTTTCATGAGTTTTACCATTTTGCTTTTCATGCGTTCTGTCGTTCTGTAGATAGAAGATTTAAATTATAATTTGTAAGGCGCTGAAAGAAATGTAAACAAACTGGGCAAAGGGGTTTTAATTCGAAGTTGTTTGTGATGGAACATTCCTATTACAGTTTTTTAAAGTTAAACAGACGGGCGGAATCAAATTATTAACCCGTCGTTCTACACATAATGTTGACAAGTTATTTTTGAATTTTACATTTTTTCGTATCGTGCGTTCTGTCTTTCCATATATTTTTGTATTCACTATTTGGCAAATATATAAATGAACAGAAATAAAAAGGCAAACCTTATACTCATTTTTCTTGTTTTTCTTTTTTTTCTTTTATAGTTACATCGCTATTGATTACCATCGACTGTCACATTTAAATTATTTTCCTGAAAAAGTATGTCTTTTGTTCATGTTAAACACAAACGACAAATTAGTTTGAAAATATTTCAAAACCGATTTTCAATGGTCTACTTTTATGATTTTTCCATGAAAATAATTCAAAATTTATGACCATTGTCGACAGTTTTGTAAAATGAAATATTTTCAAGCAAAATCCTAAAAAACGTAAAATACGTGATAATTCGACTTCTTTTTTTCTGGAAAATTTTCATTATCAAATAAATGTCACATCCTGATTTTAGTTGTCACGCTGTTCAATGTATACATGCAATAATCACAGTACACTACACTGTCCTGTTCAATGATTGAATGATTCGTTGGCTCCGAATTTATCCTCCTAGGCTTAGCCTAGGCCTAACTTACCTAGTCAACTAGACACTGCTTGTGTTGTACTGTTGACTAGCCTATACGACTATCAATGCCGTACTGCACCTACAACATATTGGCTAAAATACTTCCTAAATAAGTTGCGACAAATGTGGTCCTGTAAATATTTTTCATGACCACTGATACAAGGCTAGGCCTGTGAACAATTCTGCATTGGGCTTTGTACGTACAGCTGTAGCTTAGTCGTGGAATTTGAGCCAACAATAGCTCGGGCGACTTAGTCCCCAGTAACGGCACGTGTATGGCCGGTCGCAGAATAGCTCCCTATACAGGGTCCTTACACCGACTAATTCCTGGTAGAAATTTACTTTTTTCTTACAACTGACTTACAGTCTAAACCCACTGTTCCCCAATCAAACTTTACTTTAACAAGACTTACCGATGCAATGGTGTGCTGATCATTGACAATACACACGAGGAAAGTGTTCAAATTGCAGGATGAAGTTACTTTCGTAAGGTTCTTCTTTACAATTTGTGTGTAGCATCCGCAAAATTGTTTACATTTGGTTTACAAGAGTCGTCTACTGTATGTGACGTCATTTAATGATGACGTCGATTCATATTATTGTCAATCTTTCTGCTATTCTTCTTGTCCACAGCAGAACCCACGCAATTTACGTTACAATAAGTATTCCCTACATACAGCAATAAAAAATTTGAAAAAAAAAAAAAAAATACATTTTAACAGTGTTAAAGCGAAACACATCTGTGAAAATGATTTTCAGTGACGATATGACAGTGAATGCTATAAAATATTGTTTTTATAAACATATCGTTGTAGTTATCTTTTTTTAATCTTACACGGCTGTCAAAGGGTACCGTGCTTTTGGCAATCTGTAAATATGCTTGCTCTTTGCGTCTCACTTAAAAACTTTTTGCACGATATCGAACATCTCATCTAAAGTTTGCAGCTTTTCTGCATTCTGATTGGTCCCAACATGCGCATTACATCTTGGTGTCTTGGGGGCTCATTACTTGTGCGTTGTGCGCTCACTTGTGGCTAAATAGTGTAAAGGTCTCAGTTCTTCTTGATGAATTCTGCGAATGTTGTAGCTTGCCTGCAGTCTAGAAAATTTAATACTACGACATTCTACTGCGCTATCATAGTCCAGAGTTGCAGAAATTTATCAAATGAGGACACTTTTCAAAAACTAGAGCCATTAATGGTTAACAAGATGAATGTCTCAGATACCTGTTGTAATTGAAGAGGTCCATTTCCACTACTGACGTCAACTCCCGAAAATTCTAGAAACGAGCATCCTATTAGTTTAGATTTTACCTCTGACTTAAACAGAAATATTAACCTGATTTCTACTTGCTAAATAAATGTCGACCTTAATAACCTAATATAACTGTCACTCGCTTGATTACAAAGAAAATATTAACTGTAGGCTAGAGATGTGAACCTGGGCCGAATTAAATAATGCTGTCAGGTACTATGCGCCCACTAAAAGGTCGAAAAGGATACTTTTGAGAGTATTTTGTAAGTTGCAACGAGTATAAGAGTTCCTTCCGCAAACCCTCTTTGGTCGTTACTTCTACGGCGTCGACACTATGCTATAAATGAGCAAACCACTAGAACCAGTCTGAGAATGTAATTGCACTACTAACATCTTCAAAATTCCAAAGGAACTTTTGGTTTGCCTGGAAAATTGCGCTAAAATGCTGGCCCTTCGGACTTAACCGGCAACGCGAAAAGTCAAAAGATCGGGGGAGGGGCGCAACTCACTGGTTACCTCAATTTTTGTGGTGATTCCGACCATGACCTTGAACCCTCCCTCTATTATCGCAAATTCGGTTTCATTACAACAAAAAACCTTCCTGAATTCTCCTATATCAATGACATTAAATCTAGTTACCTGATTTTTTCATCAATTTGGCCACAGCATATTCAGACAGGGGGTCTATGATCACTCTCGGGTAAATGCTGTTCTAATACCCAATGCTTTTTATGGTTTTACCAAGCTTTAATCTAAAATACCGGTTTTCATTCCCCTTGGTTGTCTTTTGCTCATGAAAGACAAATCGCAAGCAAAGCAGAGTTGTTTGGGATGAAGTTGTTAAAACCTTTCGAAAAGGAAGAGCTGAACAAGTGTTCCAGCTTGCCTACCATAATGGGAGCCATCTCTTGCGGTGATCGGTTTTGAAGGTGTTGAAAGAAATTATCCGATCCGAAATAGGTAACTACGTAAAGCGGAGCAAGAACCAACTGAAATATTTGGAAACAGACCGAATTCTCTTTGAAAAAAAGATCAAACGACATTGCGCCAGCATTATCCATTGATAATGAACGCACTCAAGACGGCAGTTATTTGCACTTCTTCAGAGAGTGTGGGACGTACTAAGAAGGGGACTCGCATACGACCTGTCACAGGAACACTGACTGCCATCATATTTTTCAGCATATGTCCTCGCAAGTTTTAGACACTCCAAATTGCTTATAGACTGCAACTGTACATCAGCAGGTGAGGCTTTTTCAAAACCAAATAAGTATAGGCTGTGGTATCCTAATCATAGTTTGGTTCTTTCCAATAATGTCAAATAGTTCTCTCAGAGAATTGCTGTTTCGTTAAAGTCCCAGTACGACTAGTGTATAAAGAAATACTTAAACCGCCAAAATTCGTCATAGCACGAGAGCCAGATATATGAAATTGGTAACAGTTTAATTAAGAGGTTCTAACATACCTAAAAGAACAGTCTTAGCTTCTTTCGGGAGTAATCTTTGTCCGAAATGCAAATGTTGAATTCAGATTGCCAACTGAAATTCGAGTTCCCTCCTCGTAATGAGCCTATCAGTCAGGAGTATGAACCAATGAAAGTCTGTTTTTTATGATTATTCATGAATAAACAACTATAGGTGCCTTGCCTTCATGCTCAACTGTAGTGAAATGTACGCACGTAAACAGTGCAGAGCATTTGCTTGTATATTCGACGGATGGACTACACAAACAGCCTAGGATTATACTCAGGTTAGTGTAGGCTTAGAATTGAATTGTAGTTAGAAATAATTACCCACGCCAACAAAATTGCTGCACAACTAACATGAAAAAGGAGGAAAACCTCACCTGGAATACTAAGAGATAACGTTGCCTGGCACAGCGAGGCAAAATACAGGTAGGTTATACGAACATGCACGCCCGCAGTGCGGCCGCCAATGTCACGCAAGTTGACTGTTTGTGTGTTACGGCCCTATAGCTACATTCTTCGTGCATCAAGCACATCGTAGCCTAGCATTCATCGTTGATTCGTGCACAATGTAAATACGGTAAGCGAGTGCGTATGCCATAGATGTACACTGGCTGCATCTCGCGTGCTGGACAGTCGTCGACATGATGTGATCTCGAAGCAGCTGAGTAATGAATATTCATAATGATCTAGAACTTTCCACTGAGATGAACCTTGTGCATGTTGAAACAGCCGTTACATTTAGAGTCACGATTTTTTAAAACAACCTTTCACTTCCGTAAATGTCTTTTTTCTCCAACAAATCATTTCTTTAGTTATGTTTGGGTTTAAGTAACCTTAAGCACCACTCATTTCTCTTTTCCAAATTCGTATAAAAAGTCGTACTGGGACTTTAACATGTGATATGCAATTTTATGTTCTGAATCATTAGCATATGAGCTACCTGTGAAGAATACAACCGACTCGTCATAGGCTCATGGTGGTGGTGGGGGGGGGGGGTTGGATATTTGTGAATTTTAGGTGTTTCAGGATAATTATGATCGACTGTGATTGATAATTCATTTAAAGCAATTTAAAAAGAACGGAACACGTATAAATTTATTACAATATTTTAAATTGAAAACATGATGTGTTAGTCCAGGCTTTTACCGGCTGCCAATCTCTGTAAATAATATGTTACTTTTTTGCATTTGGAGGTAAGAGGGGACGGGGTTGCCAGCGCTTGGTTTGGGGCCACATTCTAAATACTAGACTCGATATTTATGTGTTATAGCCGACTACTTAAATGTTGTAACTAATTTAAAGGGGCAATTTTCCTTGCTAAAAATCCCTATAAGTTTTTTGCAATTGATAAATTTATCGCATTAACCATTGAAATCCTAACTATTTTCTATTACACTATAAGAGTAGTGAAAGTTAGTTAACGGTGTGGTGCCAGTTGTAATGAATATTGACGTAACATATATTGCTTCAAGCTTCAAAGGTTAGATGCTTTCCCTGTCGATGAAACATTTCGTTTTTGTTTAATCCATAGAAGTTTAGATGTCAAAAAAAAAAAAACTGCACAAATTTTGTACAAATTTTGTACCCAGAAATATCTTTTTCCATGTTGGAAGTAGCATTGTCCAAAACAGGCAACAGGTGTGTTTATCGACAGAAAAACCAGATTGAAATTTAAAGTCTTCCAAGCTTGAAATACCATCATAGGCCACGAAAATGTAGCAATTGTAATTATGAAGTCAATAAGTTGGATTCCTAAGCAATGGTGTATGTTTTCATTCCTCACAGGTGTTTACAATATTCAGGCTGGGACTCTGCATATCGCATAAGAAGGTGCAAAGTGTTATCGATGACACAACACAGCACTTTGATATCAAAGAAATTGATTGGAGAAAGACAGTTTTGAAAGCAACTTGCTAAACAGACATTGTAACCATTCTGAAAACTCATCCTTGTAGGTTTCGCAAAATACCTCACATGATGTCGATGACTTAGCTGGAATAAAGCAGTATCATAATATGGTCTCATGGAAAAGACTCTTTTTATACATGTGATAGCTCATTTCATTGATGTAACATGGATGAGAGTAGCACATGACTGATTTCTTTGAGATCATACAACTTGGGATGGCAAAGATTTATGCAGTTGCATCTACTCTGTGGATTTGGCATTAAAGAAACAGGTCGCATAATTCATCCAAGAAACTTTTCGCATTAAACGTCATTGTGTAAACTACATGTCTAGCATATTCTTATTCCTTGAATTACAGTGGCAGAAAAAGTAAAAGATTGCTCGTTGAATGTGGACTGCTTAGACACCGTAGCTTTACCAATGAAACCTTGAACATGGACCCTTAGTACCGGCAAACGTGACCGTGAGTTGCATATTTCCAACATACATTTTCAACGTTGAAGTCAGGCTACTTTTGAAGTCGGGTCGAGACCACAACTCCGAGATCGAGACCGTATCCCGACACTGAAGCCCTCTGTGTGGGGCTCTGGGGCACTCGCTCGCTGACCCTTGCTTAAATCCGACCTTGGTTTTGTTTAGTTCCACATTCTTACATCAAATATACACTTGTGCTCAAACATTTAACGTAGGACAGGGAAGATGAGATATTCTCAGCTCTGTAAGGATTACCTCCTGGTAAATACACTGTAAAAATGTGTTGTGGAATGGCGTCGGTCTTCTAGGTGTAAACACTGCTTTGAAATGTTGTTGTAATTATTCCAGTAATCAGTAATTTATTGAACGCTGAGGTTTGGTAGACCACCATGGAATAGTATAAAATACGATATACGATATTCAAAAACTGTGTTTCACCCCTGCAATAAAAAGAAATATTTGAACGTTTGAGTACATGAGCAATAGCCTAGAGTACGCAAAGCAAGTAAAATGCATAAACAAGGTAAAGTTTATTTAAACTCTCAAAGAAATCCATACTTGGTAGGTCGAAATTACAAGGAATGGCTTCTAAAGGCTCCCGTTAGTTGAAACCGTCCAAATTAGCGACTTAAATTAACATGAATGGCTATTAACGGCTTCCGTAAATTCCAAATAAATTCACATGAATAGTCTCTAAAAGCTTCCGTAGGTTCCAAACTAATGTGCCTTACTGGATTTACAATTACAACGGCCATTATGATCGGTAATGGGGGGGGGGGGGCAGGGCACCACAAATGACGTAGTTATGCCGTCTCAGTTAAACCCCCAACGTCTGCGAAAATTATATCTTTTTATGCGTCCCTGCCATTGCATACAGCAGTGGGGGATCATTCCTTTGTTACTACATAAAGGTGCCGTCCTGGGGGAGGGGTCTAAGAGGAAGGGTGTGCCCCTCCCTTTGAGATTTTTTTGTTAATTTAAGGTTTGTTTAGAAGCAAAATGGTGCTTTGGGATATTTTTGGAACTGATCATATATGGCTGGAAAATATCCATAATTTATTGAATTCTAAATTTTGGTTAGGTGAAAGTGGAGATATTTTGTCTAAGAGAAGGGAATGCTGTTAACAAACCTGCTGAAGCCCCCTGAAGCTACTTCACTGCCTTCTATTTGGGGAAAGTTTTTACGCAAAAATTCGTACGTGGAGTCTAAAGAAACTTTCTTGGACTATTACGACAAACTCCCTTTCCTTCATTTAAAAAGATATCAATCTAATACCCCTTTCACACTAGCAAGATTTTCAACGGTTGCACCTGCACCCGTTGAATGTCTCAGTATGAAAGGGAACTCGGATGAAATACAGGTGAATCACCGATTCAATTTTCAGAATTTTTACGGTGAAAATCCAACGGTGAACCAACGTTGGAAGCAGTGTGAAAGGGGGATAAGGCTGGCAGACACCGGTATAGAGCCTCCTGAAAGCTCTGGAATTGCGTAAAATGCGGCACTGACATGATGCTTATTACCTGACATCCAAATGTTACTACAGAATATGACGTCGAACCAGGGGCGTAGCTAGGATGAAATTTGTAGGGGGGCCTAGGTATCAAATGGGGGGTCACGGCATTGATCGCCGTCCTTAATTCTTACAAATTTTATTAGGACACACAATTTCTGAGGGGCCTAGAACACATTTGGGGCCCAGGCCCCCCATCCCCTCCCGTAGCTATAAGCCTGCGTCGAACACTTACAAAACTATCGTATTTTTACTAAGTTTGAACGAAAATCCAGTCGAACAGCTTCCAGCAATGGGGAATGGAAGGGATGGGGAGTAGGCTACAGGTGCAGGGAGGTGATATTAGACCTCCCTGACAGATATAACAAAAGGGAAGGACTACAAGAGCGCTTCAGAATGCTTTCTAGTCGTATGTAAATTAACACTCACCATCTATACCGATAATGGCTGCGCGCAAAGCGCTCGGTAAAAGTATTTGAAAATTGTATAAAGGCATATACGTACTTTCAACCTTCCACATCATGCTACAAATTAGATTGAAAGATCCCGTATCGATGCGGGGCCGATACAGAGGTTGGAGATGTACTTTTGTTGTTCGGAAAAGTGTTATCAGCATATTTGCATGTGTTATTACCTTAATAATGGCCATGGGATCGTCTGCAAACCGTGACGAATGCGCACGGCGAAATTTTTCATTTAATAAGATTTCCATGACAAAACCTGCATTGATGCTCTGCATGGAGGCAACGACAATTACCCAACAAACCTTTTTACTTCTCCGGGAGTTGCTGCCGGGAGGTATTGATAATAAAGACAATATTGAGGTAAGGTTTAAAGCGTGCTGAGCGCTAGAAAAGTTTGATACTTAAAGAAAAATTTGCGAAAATTCTGATACTTTGAGAACCAGTTGTGATAGAAAATGATAAGAACAGAACTATTACTCGGTCCAAAACAAACCTCGACCTACCCCCTACAAAAATCTTTATTTTAAACGCCTTTGGGATCATTTTAAAATTTTCAAAAATATTTTTTTATGAAATCAATTGGGGGTTCATGTCCCTCGTGCTGGCGCCACTGTTCATAATAAACATAGGTCTGAGACAATTCATAAACTCAAATAGTGATCCAGTGTTAAGTAAGATTAATTAGGAACACTAATCTAAGTACACATCTAGTCACTCAAGGCACACAAACATCGCACAGACACAGGTAGTAAGGCAGCTTAAGTAAAGAATCATTACATACCATAACACTGTAGGCCAATGGAGAGTGTGGCAAGAGCAGTGCACTGGGCAAGAGCTTAACGATACCAAGAACTACTAAAACCAACGCTAGTAACAAAAAAAAAAAAAAAAAAAAAAAAAAAAACCGGTGAGGCCTGACATATACCCCCTCGTCGCAAATAAACTTAGAACTATCACGTACCTTCACATACCAACGTAACTGTAAGAAAACACGACGATTTAGAGTTTGTGTATCAGACTTTAGATGAATAGTCAAACTTGACTTCATTCTTATAGTTTTCCCTTGGTAATATAGTGATGCTTGATACTATTTCAAGAGGACGCTGATAGTTTTTTTTTATTCCTTGCCGAAGGTAGAAGGAATCTATGCAATGGTGATGTCGTGTGTGTGCGCGTGAGTTTGGAATATAAAGGCTGGGGATACACACAGGAAAACATACTCGTGAACTGGGATTAAGCCGAAAACCGGAGAATTCCCCTTTTGATAATTCACCTGGAAAGGCTATTTTGCACTGCTAGAAACAAGCCTTCAACTTTTTAGCCTATTAAGAGCACCGTCCACGATTGAAGGTCGGAAGGTCTATTTACGTGTGTTAAGTGTTTAAGGATCACGTCAGCTATTTTTAAACACACGAAATTCGTCTTCCCAAGTAGGGCAACTTGATATGTATCCCTGATTACCTCTAAATCAGAAAGAGTAAGTGTAATTTTTAAAGTCAATCTGGTGAAAATGGCACTTTGAGAAGTATTAGTTCAATAATTACATAGTTGAAACTTGAAAACTTCAGTTGAGCAAGACCACTTTTTAGCATAGGCCTTAGGCTACAGGAAGATGCTGTACACTTCATTACCGTCAGCCCTAACTTTAATAATAGTGCATGGTCTAATGTTATTTTAATGATAGGTTCCATTATAAAAGTTGTATATATTGGCACTACTGAATAACAATTTAGCATTAAATGTATCATTACTTTCCCTGGCTTACCTTGCAAATCAGAAACAGAAGCAGACTTCGTGTGCAGCACCTAACCTATAGGTGATGAAGTTAAGGATTTGTGTGAAATGGTGTACAATGGGGATACACACCACAAAAATTGAAGGTGAATAGGGATTAGACACTATCAGTGTTACTTGTGAGTGTGTTGTAGGCTAGTACGCTGGTCCAGGCCTATACTGTTAAAACAGTCAATATACATGGTGTTGGCATAGATAAGGTAAGGCCAGTATTCTTCAAACACATAAATTGTACTCTAAATTTAGTGTGTCTATACCAGAAGAACCTAGTTGTTAAGCATACAGTGCATTCCTGTAAATTATTATTTGTATCCTCATATGTTCATTTCCAGAGTGTGATCAAACTTAAATTCCAGCACAATTTGTGTAGGAGCTCAGTGAGGGCTCGGCACTGAGAGGGCTACGATATAAATTAGACGATCGGTAAGATCAGACTGCTTTTCACGCAAACATGAAACAAGAATAGACTCGACATATTTCTGTAAATGCGTACTGTACAAATGGTAGGACAGTGTAATGATTAAACTGCCATGTCCCAAGTATTCTAGCTATGGAGAAAAAGTATGATATGAAATATTATACTACTGTTTTAAAAGTATATCACCAAGTGCTTGCCCTATTTTTCACATACCTCATAACTATTTTGTGAAATGTATGCTACTCAGATAATGTTTACCTTTAAATTTCATCATTAATATTGCTATACCCCAATGTTGTAGACCCACTTACATTATGTAGCCTAGTATGTGTAACTGTAGATAACAGTACGATTGGTATTTGGATGGACCTAATTTGAGGCTCAAATTTTTTGGACAAACTCTTGTGATTTTACAAGCATGCAACATTAGTCATAATCATTTACGCAAAAATATATACAAATAAATAAAATAGGAAAAAATGTTGCTAATTTTGTTTCAATTACAAGGTATCAATTTGGTTTATGCACACTCTCTAGAGTACTGTACCTCATTCACACTGTATCCTATTTCAACTGTTATTGAAGCCATATCACTTGATGTCTGTTTCTGCAGGTCTGCATTTCTACAGTATTGAAACGATTGTGGTAAGTGCGCTTTATTAAGAATCTGTCACAGTAAGTGCTAGTTAAAATACTTGAACAATATTGATCTGATTCTTAAAGGATGACTTTGAGACTGAGGAACGAAAGTCCACATAGTACTTGGCCCTAGGAAAAATGAAAGGTTCAGGTGGGTTAAGGTAAAGGTAACTCGGTTTGTTCATTGGACGGTACCCTTTAATTATGGGTACTGCATAAATGTTTCTACGTTCCTTAGTTCTTCATGTAATTGGATCCATGTGATCTCCATGTAATCTGATTCTTTAATTCCACCCTGATCAACATATAAAACTTCTCATTACTTTCCGCTCATTTAGATTTTGCTTTGTACATATTTTATTAAGTCAATCCTCAAGGTATTTGCTCACTTACAAACTAAAAAATGTGGTGCGACAAAGAAATTTGATCAGGAATAATACTTATGATTTGACAAATTAAAGGCATTTTCCAGTGGCTTTTTACAAGGGTCCCATGTGAAAGAGAAAATAATTTCAGTTCATACCCTCTGAACCCCGTACCAATAATCTTTTTTTTAACTTGAGATATCTAATATTAAAGACTACTTATTTTTGTCAAAAAATACCTCCAGTTCTCATCAAGGTCACAGAATGTTATGTAAAGTGGGCACATTGCCTCAGATTTCTTTTGTTTTTCTTTATAATTGAATGTCCTGTTGTCCTTAAAATTTGATACTGTTGGAATTTTTGAATATCTTTCCATGTAGGTTTAGCATGAATCTACACCATATGTACAGCATAACAAACAAAGTTGCTAAATATTCCCTACAACAGTGTCAATATCATAAAGAAATTCAATGCTGGGTCAAATTGATGTGCCGCGATGACATCACAGATTTCCCATAATGCACTTTATCTTAAGAAAAAATTGCATTTCTCTGAAAATTAGTATCCTCCAAACGCTACAAGCCATTGAGATGCGGTTTTCAGCTACTAGAAGAGAAAAATTTTCTGTACTTTTTGGAGTCATTGATTTTTGTCACTGGCAAATCCCTTTAAGTAAGTAGAAAGTCTTTCACGACGGAAATCCATACTAGTAAGATGATTTCAACGAGTACGCCGTCGAAGGTCTTGAAATAGTCAAGCTTTCGTCAGAAGTGGCTCTGACTTCTTCAGGACTGATGCAAGAAAGCAAGTGCAGTGAAGTTATACAGTTATGCTGCAACCCTGATTGGTGGATTCTGTGTTCTGATTGGCTCATTTGTTTGCGTTCTGATTGGACAGTTGAATTGAGGATTCTGTTCTCTGATTGGCCGATTTATCTGTGTTCTTTTGTCGCCCAGAATTTATGGGTACCGAAAGTGCACAAAGAAGGTATCCCACTCAGACCCATTGTGAGCTCCATCAACTCTCCTTTTTACAACTTAGCCAGGCATCTTGCAGACATACTGACTCCCTTATCAGGCAAGGGGATGTCATACATTAAGAACTCTCAACACTTTGTTGAAAAGGCTAAGGAGATATCAATAGAAACAAGTGATATCCTTGTCAGTTTTGATGTTGTCTCACTCTTCACCAATGTTTCCATTAATGACGCTTGCAAGGTAATAGGTGAAAGATTACAGGCTGACCCAAATCTCCATAATGGATATAGTGGATAAGAGCTCAGGTTTTGACAGACTGACGGTCCGGGGTACGAATCCTCCCTAAAACTTTCGTTTCTTTTTCTTTCATTTTTGTTACTCACTTTTGAGTGGGGTTCAAAGGTCATATGAGAACAGCATAGTTCAAGTTGTGAAAACATCGTAAAATGATGTAGTCAAGAAGCATAAATTTGCGGGATGAACGCAGCGCAACAAATCACCCTCTTTCAGCAAGAAATCACTAAAACTTTGAGCTTTCTGATTGCACTAGCGGTAGAACCACCGTTTCTTTGCAAACAGAAACGTGAACCAATCGTTGTTGAGTCATGTCAACCTCCAGACTAAAGACTCAGTCTTTTGCCTGCTGGATTGGTTCTCGCATTAAGCGTATGAATCAGAAATTATAATATATTGTAGTTCAAAACGTGACCATTTGAACCACAGCATTGATTGTATGACTCTCAGGGGTTTGATATGAATGAAAAACGAATCATTTCGCTTGCAGTATTCAAAACAATTAATAAAAGGGAATTATAAATTGGCATGGTTATAGAACAGAATGTTTTATTCGGTTACTCGGTTACTTACATATCGCATTTTTTGAAATTCAAATATTAAGATATTGCTCAGATATTACCCAAGTGTTACTTATACTTTTTCTACTTATTGTGTACAATTAAAATGGCTAATTAGGCCCAACATTAGATATTACATTACTATTTATATGAACCAGTCTTGTGTAAAATAAAACTCCCTTTGTTTATAACTGGGGTTGTGTCCCCTGAAATTTAATGCAATCAACTTCTTACCCATGAGACCTCCACAGTGGTAAACATAGCACAGAGGTCGAAAACCGATGGGCCCTAAAAAGTAAATTCTGTTTATTATAATAGTGTTTACCAGTGGGGACTTTGTAATTGTAAAATCAACATATCTCAATATATAATCATTGCTTTTAAACTAAATTCTACAAAAACCCTCCAAAAGATGACTTGTAAACATTTTTAAACATGTTAAATAATAGTTAGTTATATTCTGATAAATACAAACGCACAAAAATCAGTTTATATATATATATATATATATATATATATATATATATATATATATATATATATATATATATATATATATATATATATATATATATATATATATATATATATATAAACTGATTTTTGCGTTTGTATTTATCAGAATAAAACTAACTATTATTTAACATATTTCAAAATGTTTACAAGTCATCTTTATATATATATATATATACATATATATATATATATATATATATATATATATATATATATATATATATATATATATATATATATATATATATGTATATATATATATATAGCAGGTAGAGTGACGTAGCGACTTTTATGTGAATGAGTGAATCAACGCTGTATTGAATAGGCGCATGAAGACCTTAGGTCATTATTCCTCTAACATAGGCACTTAGCTTATACTGAAAGAGTATGAGGCAAGTGACGTAACAATGGAATCTTGACTCATCAATATTTAAACTTAGTTGGCCGCGCTTTGTCACAATGGCTCAGTGGCCAGAGCATCCGCCTTGTATGCGGGAGGTCGCTGGTTCGAATCCTGCTTGAGGCTAAGTTTTCCATTCACATATAATTATCCTCTTTCAGTATAAGGTAAATGTCTATGTTAGAGGAATAATGGCCCAAGGTCTTCATGCGACTATTCAATACAGCGTTGATTCACTATATATATATATATATATATATATATATATATATATATATATATATATATATATATATATATATATATATATAACGCTAATTCCTACTGTACGGGGAAATCGATATATCGCGGTTTCGTTATGGCAAAAAAAAAAAAAAAAACATTAAAATACATTAAAAAATATTTCCCCTTTTGGAAACCAGATATACAACAACGCTTTTTCAATGGCCCACCATCCGTACGTGTTAAACGATACAGGAACGTAACTTGGTCAACATTGAAGTAATAGCATGTAAATTATGTGGTGAAACGGACGTTACCATCCGTTTACGTATTCCAATATAAAAAGCGTGTGATTTCGCAAAGTCGACCTGATTTTTTCCCCTTTTAGACGATTTCTCCTTTTAGGCACGTTTTTTCATACAATATTTCCCCTTAATCCCAAATTAGCAATTTATATATATATATATATATATATATATATATACACATATAATATATATGTAATATATATATATATATATAATATATATAATATATATATATATAATATATATAATATATATATATATATATATATATATATATATATATATATATATATATGTATATATATATATATATATATATATATATATATATATATATATATATATATATATATATATATATATATATATATATATATATATATATATATATATATATATATATATATATATATAGTACTTGGGTTGAATTTAATTCAGATCGAATCATTTACTAACTCTTCTACCTACATTTACAGTCGATCTTACCACGTTTGACCTATCTAATTTACCCGTTTCGGGATTTACACACTTTGTGTGGTAACAAGGAGGGAAAATTGTAGCGTGCGGTAATTGTACCTTGGTTCAAGCCGAGAATCACGTTAGTCACGGTGGTGCCGTGGTTAAGGCAGTCGCTCGGACAGCGACCGTCCCGGGTTCAAACCCGCGTGGTTCAATTTTCCTTCTGGTTTCTTCTTTCATTCTCCCCTTGTTCAAAAGGCTTTGTCAGCACTTGGGTTGAATTTAATTCAGATCGAATCAGTTAGTACCCTTACTCAAAATCCATATATGGCCCAGATATGGGATTTCATATCTGGCCCATACCTGGGCCAGATATGGAATTCATATCTGGCTTGTACAAGAATTGGGCAGATATAACTTGATATAATATAAAGGCCATATATGGCCATATATGGCCCAGGTAAAGTTTCACTTTTATATGGCCCAGAGATGCCCCATATATGGCTTCTCCATTTCTGGCCCATATACGGAAAATCCATATATGCCACATATAAAGAGATTTATATCTGACCCATATCTGCGCCATATATGACCCATATAAAACTTTATATGGCTCACTCTTATATGGCCCATACCTGGCCCATATATGGAAATTTATATCTGGCCCATATCTGCACCAGATATGGAATTTATATCAGATCGGATAAAAAGTTAGGCAGATATAACACAGATTTAAACCAGAACCAGATCTAAACCATATATGGCTAGATAAAGTTCTATCTGGATCAAGCCTTTATATGGCACAGATCTGCTCCAGTTATGAATCATAGTTAGGACTTATAGTCCACAATCCTCATGGAGACTTTGAACACCAGAAAACAATGTTTAAGTGCTCCATGAATTAGAATTTAATGTAAGTATTAGGCTGAATTGACTTAAGTACATAAATTCAACTAATTTCATAACAGTGAACAGAAAAATGCCCTGAAATTTCCTATTTTATGTAATCACAGTGATATGGGCTTCTTATTTTAAACTTAATTACGTATTTGACCCAAATTTTGTTTACTGCGTGGTGCATATTTTACTTTCAACTTCCTAAATCATGGTAGGTTTAGATACAAGCTCCGCCCAAATATGCAAATTATTTGCCAAAGTTCACTTAGTATACTGCGGTATTAACAGAAGTGTAGCCACTAAATAACTGCAATGTCTGGGAAGGTGATGCTGTATCCACAACATGTCTTAGTTTGTAACAAGCATAATCCAAGAATCAAATCAAATAAATAATAAAACAAACTAACAAAATGCTCATTTGCATATCTAGCATATCAAGTTATATCTGGCTTGATATGGCCATATCAAACTTTATATACATATCTGGATCACGATTATATCAAGTTATATCTGGCTTTATATGGCCATATCCAACTTTATATACATATCTGGATCATGATTATATCAAGTTATATCTGGCTTTATATGGCCATATGAAACTTAATATACATATCTGGATCACAGTTTTATCAAGTTATATCTGGCTTTATATGGCCATATAAAACTTTATATACATATCAGGATCACGATTATATCAAGTTATATCTGGCTTTATATGGCCATATCAAACTTAATATGCATATCTGGGTTATGTTTTAATCAAGTTATATCTGGCTTTATATGGCCATATCAAATTTTATATACATATCTGGATAACCATTTTATCAAGTTATATCTGGCTTTATATGGCCATATCAAACTTTATATACATATCTGGATCACGGTTATATGAAGTTATATCTGGCTTTATATGGCCATATCAAACTTAATATGCATATCTGGGTTATGTTTTAATCAAGTTATATCTGGCTTTATATGGCCATATCAAACTTTATATACATATCTGGATCACCATTTTATCAAGTTATATCTGGCTTTATATGGCCATATCAAACTTTATATACATATCTGGATCACAGTTTTATCAAGTTATATCTGGCTTTATATGGCCATATAAAACTTTATATGCATATCTGGGTTGTGTTTTAATCAAGTTATATATGGCTTTATATGGCCATATAAAGTCTTTAATCAACCAGATATTTCCAGATATAAAGCCAGATATGGATTTTGAGTAAGGGTAACTCTTCTACCTACATTTACAGTCGATCTTACCACGTTCGACCTATCTAATTTACCCGTTTCGGGATTTACGCACTTTGTGTGGTAACAAGGAGGGAAAATTGTAGCGTCTGGTATTTGTACCTTGGTTCAAGCCGAGAATCACGTTAGTCACGGTGGTGCAGTGGTTAAGGCAGTCGCTCGGACAGCGACCGTCCCGGGTTCAAACCCGCGTGGCTCAATTTTCCTTCTAGTTTCTTCTTTCATTCTTCCCTTACTTCAAAGTTTCAAATTTACGGACACCTACCTGTTAACACGAACGGATGGCTGCCCATTGAAATAACATTAATTATATGTTTAGACGTTAGGGCGAATTTATTTCTTATGTATTTTATTATCCTTTTTTCGCCCTATGTACAAGCAGATATAACAATTTCCCCTTAAGGTGGGAATTAGCGTTATATATATATATATATATATATATATATATATATATATGTGTGTGTGTGTGTGTTCAATCGTAGCGAAGCAAAATATTTGATTAGGTCCGTCCTTTTACTTTAATGTTAAATATGTCATTAGGCCTAAGGTGTAAATTTACAGAAAATGAATGGCAGAATGGTAGAATTAAAAACCAGAATATGTTTGTTTAATGAAAAACCGAACCTATATATGTGGAAACAAATCGTTTTGTTAAGCAAAAAATGAAATTGGCTTAACAACGGGGTATTATCTAAAATTGTCGACAATCTAAGGAATGTTTAATAGTGCATACTCTACGCTGCATACCTTGGATGCAACCATCATATTGGATGAGGTATGAGGTGCTTCTTTCGTATTCATGGTCGTAAGCAAGACTTTCTCAGCAGGGGTGAGAGCAACTTCTAAGGAGAGCGTCACTATCAGTTTCCATTCAATGTACTAATCGGAAATTCCAAAATTACTAACGATATGGCTCGGAATATTACTTCCTCTGACCGAGAGTTGCATCTACACAACCTTTATTTCAAAATCTCGTAAATTTACACAGATCGATACAAACTTACTCCAAAACTTCTGGGGAAACAACCACTGCTGCCTCCTGCTGTGCACGGCCAAGATATTATTTTCCTGGCATCCAAACGTACATATAAAAAACACTCTCGGCAGCCTGATAAGTTAAATAGCCTAAATACGAAGTGAAAAAAACTGTTAAGTATTAGGTAGGTAGGGCTTCTGTAAGAGATTAGCCGCTTCGAATGTTTGATGGGCGCCGATCATTTCCCGGTCGCAAAGAAGTTAAAGTTAAATTAGGAGGTTGTGCTCTTCGATGGATTCGGTCCCTTCTGACAGAATATGTAATCCCTGTTTGGTTCCAATGAGAAAAAGTCATAGTTTTCATGTTTTAAGTACCCTGCGAGATCTGGTGGGACGAACTAAATTTAGAAAACTTATATTAAAATTTAATCATTGTCAAAAGAAACCTACAAAACACTAAAACTGGTTATTTAATCAATTCATAAAGGCAAATGGGAAGTACATGCTATTAGCCTATTGGTTTTAGGGGACCTAGGCAGTTCACCGAATTAATGAATCAGTGTTAATGCACAAAGTGTGCAGAAAGTCGCTTTTGAACAATGCCGGGTATCGTTTGCATATGTTTACATCGCACTTACAGCAAACAAAAGACGAAATGCTTATTACACAATATCATGAAAACTGCCATTTTTCAGTATGTCTTTATATTCTGACTTGCCTTTAGAAAAATCATACTCAAAAAAGCCCTCCCCACCTCCTTCAAAATTAATTTGGAGAAGATCTCACAATAAATCGCTAGCCTTGAGCTCGATTAAGTTCAAACTTGGTGGGCACGTAATCAAATGAGCTAAAATAGGCTTTTACCCATTATTTGTATATTAGTTTGTTAGTAAGTATCAGCCATTAAACCACATGATATACAGAGATTGGTGATAAATATTTATAACTTGTACTTTTTGGTAACTAAAGGTTTAAATCATTGTAGTCTACAAAACAGTAGTGTACATTATTATCAGCATGTTTAGAGTCTAACTCGTGGTGAAGCTATCTTGGAGTTACTCTTCTCTAACGTTAAAGATGCATATATCTAGTTACAGACGGCAAGGCTTTGAAAGCCAATCAAAGTTTGGCCTACTCTCTACCGTGGTACAAACCAATCGTAAAGAAGTAAAAGTTAACCAGGATAGCCGTAGAGCGATGGAACAACGATGCTCTGAAGCAACTAACAGAAGCTTTGGACTGCACAGACTTGGATGTGATTTGTGACTACATCAATTTCTATATTGGAGTAACTATTCGCACAAAACAGATAAAAGTTTTCCCGAATAATAAACCATGGATCACAAAAGAGTAAAAGATGAAATTAACAAAGAGAAAGATCGGCCCTGTAAAGGTGATCATGAAGAGTGGAAAAAGAATTCAAAAGGAACTTGAAAGGTAAGTCCAGGAAGAGAAAGGCAACAATATGAAAAAAAAGTTTGAAAGGGTATTCGTTCGATGAGTATTCATTCTGCTAGTTCTAATGGTATTCTTTTACCTCAGACTGATGACAATTATTCAAATGAGTTAAATTTCTTTTTAATCTCTTTGACAAGCTTGATTTACTAACTGATCGAGACAACCTTCTTAATTCATTACAATTCGTCGGATGGATTTCAGACTACCTTACAAAATGTATCTCAGTATGTTAGACTTTGCAATTCTTGCCGTTCAAGCGTAATTCAGTCTAATACGGGGGATCCTCAAGGCACAGTATTGACACCCTTTCTTTTCACTTTACATACGCATGATAGTAAATTTTCAGAGAAGGAATTTAATCTTGTCAAATTCGCTGATAATACTGGTATAACGTGGGTGATGATGACAGTGCATATCTCCTCCAGCTAGACACCGTTGTTCACTATTGTTATTCTGATGTCCTTGGTTTAAATGTTTGTAAGACGGCATAACGATTGTACATTTCGGAAAGAATTCTGTTCTGCCACCACCGGTAATTATCAAAGATACTGAATTTGAACGTATTTTTTCTTTCATAAATATCCTGGGTTGGTTATGCATAATAAGCCGACTTAAGGTGATCACGTTGATGTCACAATTAAAATATTGCAATATTGCATTGTTAAAGGAAGCTACCTACTGTTGATGTGCATTCTGTGATTTTCAATATCTTTTATAATCCTTTTATTTGTAATTTTTGGAGGTATTGCTTAATTTGCTGGGGTAGGAACGTCTGAAAGAAGGACAAGAATAGCATTGGTCGTATCACTGAGAAAGCTGCAACAGTAGTAAGGGATTCCATGAGTAAAGTTGATCTCCACTACCAGTACCTCTTAAGAAATAAACTTAACTTCATGGAAGATAGTAACTACTCACTGCATAATCAACTGGAGGAGAAACGTGCATGCAAAACCACTGGTATATTGAGTCTCCCATTGACTACTAATCGTTGTAGAAATTCTATCATCCGTAGTGTAATAGTTGGTTTGTAATAAGAATTCTCATCGTTAATATATTTCAGCCGCTTTCCCACTTCAGTAGTTTTACATTCTCTTATCCATTTTGGTCTGGTTATGTTCTTTTATGCATCATCTTAATACTTTGTTTTCTTTTGTTGAACTTTACCATGGCCGGTGTTTAGGAGCTGGGAAGGCGTTTTACTGGATGGTAGTACAGTTGGTTGTTTAGTCTTATATTTCTGCTGTTTTTTATTCTTTGCGGAAGGCAAGCAAGGAATCTATGCATGCGAAGGTGATGTTGTGTGTGTGTGAGGATGTGTGTAGGTTTGTATGTGACAGTTAACTTGATACCTCACGAAGGGTTACCTCAAGAGGTCTCATACTTAGCATGTAGATGAACCTTACTAGGTACATGATCCCTATTGTTTTGGTGACGGTCAAAGGTCATTTGGGGTTGCCAGAGGTCAAATGGTGAATACCTTGAAAATTGCTCGTAAACACTCTATCTCAAGATGTGTAACTTCAAGAAATCTCATTCTTGACAAGTGGGTGGCCTATATTGATTTAATGATACGTCTTGTTGTTAGTGGAGGTCTAAGGTCATTTTGAGGTCATCACAGGTCAAAAGATTAGAAGCTTGTAAGCACTATATCTCACGCAGGGAAACATCAAGGGATCTCATACTTGACATGTAGGTGGCCAATATTAACACTATATCTCATGTAGGGACACTTCAAAGGATCACATACTTAACATGTGAGTGGCCCACATTGATTCGACGAATACCATTGTTTTTTGTGGCGGTACAGGTCATTTGAGGTAACCAGGGGTCAAAATCCTGTTAACATGATAATTCAAGCATGGGAACTTTGGTGAACCTTATACTTTGCATGTGAATGGCCCATATTGAGTAAATGATCCTTATTGCATTTGATGGAGGTCAAAGGTCATTTGTGGTCACCAGAGGTCAAAAGGGTAAAAACTTGTAAACATGATATCTTAAGTAGGGTAACTTTGATGAATCTGATACTTGACATGTAAATGACCCGTGTTAAATAAATGATCCCCCTTGTTTGTAGTAGAGTTCTCAGGTCATTTTGGGGTCACCAGACGTCAGAAGGTCTTTGTAAACACTGTTAACACTATATCTTGGGCAGACAAACGTTGATGAATCACATACTCGATATGTGGGTAGCCCATGTAAAGGGAAGGTCAAAAGTCATTTGGGGTCATTGGAGGTCAAAAGGTTGTTAATATGGTATCGGCGTGTTTCATCTATGCCCATGGATTCCTGAAATTCTGTGCCAAAATTGTAAAGACAGTAATTTATGAAACACTGTCAATTTGTTCTGCTAGTCATATTTGTTTTTATCTTTTTTCTTAATTTTATAGTGTGCTTCTTTTTTAGGGGGGCAGACTTAGTAAAAGCTTTTCTGCTTCCTTCAGGCTTCTTTAGCCTTTAATGCTAATATCTTTTCTTCATATGCTGTGTTGTGCATTAATGTTAATTGTTAGTATTCTGATGTGATTCAAGATTAAACTTAGGTAAACATTACCTTTTGACTGTCCGAATTTGACTGACCAAATTGATGTATTGTCATACTTCAGGCCTTAAGTGGTGTAGAGTTGGTGGTTACTGATACCGTTGTCTTGTCTTGTCGAGGGGGATAGTAAAGCTCAAGAAGAGTGGTATTAATACACAGAGGTAACTTAAGGTACACCATGAACAAATATATGGTCAGAAAATTATTTCATCTTAAAAGGGATGAATTTTGTTTGATACAAGCAAGTCTGAGGACAAATATACTTTTATAAATTTGAATCCTAATGATCACCTGGATGAGGGCAGAGTACCCGGTTACTATCTAACAAATTTGTACTTTGTCTTTCACGTATTGTGACATGTTGGCATTGCAAAATGGACGTTAGGCTCTTCAGATTGGAAGGGCAGTATCACACTGTCAGCTTCATGTTGCATTGTCAACTTTCTATTGAATAACTATCAAACTTTTGAGATCAATGACTTTTAGTCACATTATGAAAATGTATTTCACAGTTTATTATGATAGAAACTTAGGTGGTATCTGCAGGGTTACCTTCCATCAATGCTCACAATTCTTATGTTTGATAACAATATGCAGACCTCAGTCTGTTATGTTGGGTTTTCTAAGACTGTTTGATCAGTATGAGAGACAACTCCAGATTATTGATTGGCTATAGGTACGTTCTGTTTGAAATTTTCAGTGTTCCCTTTCCACTATTTTCTTAAACCATTCAAGTGCATTAACTTTGCGAGAAGTACTTGAAGTCCTAGAAAAGAATAAAAATATTAAACTGACGGTAAAGTCTGAAGTTAAAAGATTCATAGACACAACCAGTTTGAATCAATATCAATGTGTACACCAAAAATGAAAACACAAGTGGTGAGTTACCGTATTTTGTCTTTTGGTAGGGATTTGTGTAGTATGTTATTCAACAAATCTTATATGAATCATGTACGTTCTTGGTGCCTTAAACAAATTACTGCTTGTAATATCGTCCATGCATTTTGAAGACAGGTGTAAGAAGTTTCAAGTCTTAAAGAGAGCAGGAAAGGAAGATTTGCTACTGCTATTAAGTTTTGTTAGATATAGTTTAGATTTTTTTTTTTTTGCCTGTCTCCATCTGTCACAATTGGATGAAGTTTGCGGTGTACATTGGTGCTTTATATAAGAGTTTAAATACCAGAAAGGGGTTTGAGATATGTAATTGTTTATGTGTATTTGTCCTCCGCCTTTTTCAACTCATAGGAATGAATGCCTAAGGGTACAGAACATGATGTTACAAGGCATGCCAAATTTGACATAACCTAATGCCATCAAATGCCCCATAAATCCGCAAAAGGCACCGAGAGGTTTTTAAGGTGGGTGTTAAAGAATAGGGAAGACAGATAAGATGATTGAACTTTTTCTTTCAATTTCTAACCCCTTAAAGTCTTCCAAAACCTAGACTTACGTTAGTGGCTAGAAAGTGAATCTTTTACATTCAATTTAATTCTTTAACAAAAAAAACCTTTAAATGACCTTCCTTCCTGTTTTCTTGCATAGCAAGTTGTACTGAGAGGGCTTGTATAGCCAGTCACTTTATAACAACAGTATGGCAGTGATTACATGTAAAAAAAAAAAAACAAAAAGAGACATAATTAAAATAGTTCAAGAATGACATCACAAGTTGTTGCAAAATCTACCCTTCAAAATTGACTGAATAAACTACAACGTTTTGTATCTCAGCTCGGAAATATCGTGTGCGGATGGGAGACCAGTTGGATTCATTTTTCAGCTCTGTAAGATATAGTTTGGAACTTTTGGTCTTCAGGTGCACTTTAAGCTTTGTAGACCCTACTAGAGAGTGTAGGAGTCAAGGTTTGCAAGCATCCTGTTGCTAAGAAACTTTTCACCTTGATGGAAGAGAAAGAGACCAACCTGTTATTTGCTGCAGATGTCACAAATTCAGCAGAATTCCTAAAAGAGATTGTATTGAGTAGTAACATTTGAATTTGTATGAGTAGTTCAATCGATTCTGTTATCAAAGTCTATAATACTGTTGATCGCACCTCTTTTCCCACCAGGGGAAGATTTTCAGACAGTGAACCCTAATTAATGGGAAGGCATATAATCCCTCTTTTTGTGTAATGTCTCATTAGAATCTAAATCAGACTTCATCCTGGGGACTTGTTTAATTTGGCAACTCTCTCTCTCCCCATTCCAATATACTACAGTTTTACTTGAGATTTTAAAGGAGTGTTCAATGAATGTCAGATGACAGAAACGACAAACACAATATTTAAGTCTTTTCCTATACAATAGATTTTGAACTATATGTTCATAAATGATCAGGGAATACTTGAGAAACCTTTTCTTTCCTCCTTTTTTTGTGGATGAATTAACTATTATCGGTGCAAATCTATCACACTTTTTTGAACCTCATTAAAGATCTTCGTGCCAAATCTATTGGTATCATGAAACTTTCTTTTTTTCTCTCAGGAAATTTGCCGATTTTGGTAGCACTGTTAAGAAACAATACCGGTTAGGAGCTTACAAATTCTGGACTGGGCAGACGTTGTCAATGCCCATTTTGTGCCTGGCCAAGGTAATGTGGAAGGTTGCAAGAGACTGCAAGGGGTAAAGAGAGGGGTTGTCTCTTTATTGCTGAGATCAACTCTAAGGGAAATCTAGCGACTGGTAATTGCACAGCAGGTAACCGTTACTATTCATCACTGTTGCTTTAGTCAATATGAGTTGATTGCCTGTACTGCCACTGGAAAGAACGAAAAAAAAAAACGGATTACTAGTCTTCTCTTCAGAACTGCAAATTATAGTGACTAAACTTTCCTGGAATTTTCAGTACTGTCAGAAAGGTTCAAGGAATCATTTTTCTCCTCAAGGTTTGCATAATTGGTATGTGCTCTTGTGTAAAGTTTGTAAATTTCAATAAATTATTATACAAATGTGCCTCTTTAGTCATCTTAAATTTTCCTATTTTGGACTATTCTTCTACATTGACATGGCATCTGTAGAAAAGCCTGTATGTATATGAGTTTGTATATGTGCATATGGTAGCCATGTCCTTATGAAAAATGCAAGTTGGAGCTGTGACTAAATTCAGAGTAGTGATCCATAAGGCAGCAAGTTCTCAACTCTAGAAATAATGGAGTAACCCAACCAAGTTCAGTTATTTTATAGTTACATACTTAGAGAGAGAACGTCTGTGCCAGAAATATATAGTGCTGTGTCTATGGGTCCAAAGAAATTTATCATTTTAGTTATCAAATAGTTTTAGACATTGATGTTTATTTCTCTTCATTACCAACAGTCAAAATGGCTGAAGAAATGAGTGACTTTATTTTTGGTCGCATCAGCCAATCAGCAGTGAGTAGAGGGAAAACAATGTTTCACATAACACCAGGTATGTAATTTACGGCTAGAGGGCAACTCTTTAGGTCGTTTCTGCAACTTTGGTTCTAGATTTGTGCAGTAACTGTAAACTTTTAATAAAAATACCTACTTGAATTTGCTAAATGTATAAATGCAACACAAATGACCTTTTTTATATACATATCATACTATACTCCACACATCGTTTCTTAGAAGTACCGTACCTGTTTTTCTTCTTTTGATTGAATATATCTCATAATATTCAGCAATGATCTGGATATGATAATCTGGATATGAACTCCATTTGACAGTAGTTTGCTTTACTTCTGCCTATCAGTTTTGGTTGTTGAGATTCAGGAAAAGTAATTTCCAGATTTCCTAGAAAGTGTTGTTAAGCTTGTATAAAGATTGTTAACAAAGGAGGTGTGGAGGGGGAAAAAGTTGGATAACCATCACCCTCACTTTTTCCAGGACCCTGTTGAATAAGAAGGAAATAATAGCTAGCAGTAGAGCTGATGCAATGAAATAAACCATGTTGGAAAAGCCATTTTATGGATTAGGGGAAATGCTTTAGATTACACCATAAATCATCTGGCTTCCAAATTTTTCCAGGACCCTTAAATAAGGCCGGATCCCTCACTTCTAGGGCTTCAAGATTTGTGCTTGAAGTAGTTCTGGTCAAGGTCATGTCCTAATGCCCACTTTTGAGAAGTTGTTGATGCTCTTGATAATGTCTTGCAATACCAGACTCGCTGAATATTGCATTTGATGATCATATGGGCAGCATGGCAGAACAACTTGCGAAAAATTGTTGAAATTTATTGAAATAGATAAACTTCATGATGCATTAGCTGTGAATTTCTTTCTTCTCATTTCTTGGCAGGTTTGAAGCTAGTGCCTGGAGTAGGAACCCTTGGGCAGAAATACTTGACCCCACAAGCGGTAGGAAGAGGAAGTGACACCATCATTGTAGGCAGAGACATTTATGAGGTATGGCTGTGTGGCATACGTATGGGAAATTCACAATAAGGAAAGTGGGTAGAAAAGGCAATTTATGACCAGTGGTGTTTGTTGGGCTAATAAGATTGAATCATTGGCGAATGGGGTAGTATTGCTCTCTGAATGATTTGAGAACACTTCTTTCACGTCCCTTTCTAGTCAAGTCTGACCTTAGCCCCGATTTTCTATGTGCTCCAGGTTTCTATTCTCATATCTGTTTTGGATGTCCTCACCATCTCATGTGGCATTTATCTGGATACTGATTTGTTGTTTTCATTTGTCTGCTTTGCAAATGACTTTCCATTCATGGCAAAAGTTCAGGCTAACGTTCAGAGAAACCGTATATAAATGTTACCTCTTTTTTTGAAAATGGAGAGTGAACTTGTAATCAGCTACTGTTTAAATATTTGCATTACAAAATTTATGTGCAAGGGAATGTGCACCCGCGGTGTGTGAGCGATCCTGTGGCTATGGGTGCACTCAGCAACATGTCCTTAACAGGACACGGTGCACCCGGCGAGAGCTCCGCTCTCGCACGTCTTTCCTAGCTCACGCGGAGCTCGAAACTGGCGTAGCTGCCCGAAAATTCCGTCGCTGCAATGAGAAGTCTCGCGCGGCTGCACGTGCCTGCCTTGGAAAGCAGCCCGCCCTCCAGACACGTACGTCTGCTGGGTTAGTTGGAGGTCAGCCAGGCTAATGGGGAAATCCCGCGAATTCCTTACCGGTACATTTCCCGCGTACCGCTAAGGAAGCGAGGGTGAGTATGGGTGCCCCAGTAAAAGTATGGCTAAATACGCAAATTGAAATGTATGTAAGTTATAGTCCCATCTACACATTATTTGAGTCAGGTATACATCTATGCTACATTTATAGTACTTAAACATGCACATTTTAAACCAGTTCTTGCCGGTTCTGTGAAATAGTTGTTTTCTTCCACACATGACTGCTTTGTATCTTTAACTACATATGTTTCTTATTTCTTATAGGCTTCAAACAGATTGACTACAGCAGCAAACTATAAGAAAGTGGGCTACAAGGCCTTTTGTACACGTGTCATTCCGAAGCAAAGATTAGTGATGGTATACATTACATATATGGACCACAAATGCTGCAAGTAAAGATATGAACATTTATTAAGATTAATTGGACAAATGGGTGGTGTTTGGACAACCAGGATGGTGGCTGAACAACAAGGTTTGTAGTTGAACGGCCAGAAAAATTGGCTGACAAAACAGGATGGGGGTTGGTTTTCGTCTTTGATAGAGACGACGTGCATTTTTTTTGAACAATATAAACTCTTAAAATTATGCAGCAAAAGCAGATTACGTTTTTCGATGACACCAGAGTTTAAAAAGATAAATAGGTGTAGATTTTTGGTTTGTATTCCTTTGAAAGATAATCATGTCCAAAGGCACTTTCAGTTTGTTTTTACTTTAACCAGTGTTTTAATCTGAAATGGCTCTTTTTAAGGCCTTGGAAATGCTTGAAAATTGTTGATTTTACTTGAAATCCTGGAAAAGTGCTTGAAGCTTGATTTAAAAAATTCGATTTGTTATTTTGAATTTACCAAACCATGATGCCCAAATTTGAAAGACACTCTAGAAACGTTGGAAGAAATATTGACCTGAATTTTGTTTGCACATGCAGTGTCAGGGAGAATGAATTAATATATAATTTTTTGAATCTCAAGAGGTAGAGATCAACGTCCTTAATTTCTTCGTTCGGATATGAATGCACAACTTAACTATGCTATTGCTCCTTGCATACACTTTGCACTGTATTAGATTGTGCTACTGTAGCAATAAGGCCTACTATGTAAGTTTTCAGAAGAATCCAGATTATCCAAAAATGTTATGAATTCCAAAAACATTAACCTGACCTGTGCAAAAGACCGTTCTGTGATAATCCTACCATTGTCAAATGTTAAAAAAGTGAATGACTTTTCAATGCAATGCGAAGATTAAACATTAATAAAGTGCCTTCAAAACGACATTTTTCGGCACGCTTCGGGCCCGTTTTGTAAGTTGCTTGTCTGCTATTATATATACTTCAGGCATCACATATGGACCTGCCATTAGAGCCAGCTAAGATAATTAAAACAATTTATCACGTTGTGATATTTGTAATCTAATTAGCTCCACGCATCATCACCATACAGGGTGTAATAGTAATGCTGGAGTTATATGCCCATAATTTTGCAGACACTTCAGAGCTTTCGGGGATCATTAGCACACAACCCATTAGCTGTGATGATTATCATCCATGACTAAAAGCAGTTTACCCGGGTGTCCCCTAACCAGATTAGCATAAGTATCTGTCTACAAACAGTTGTAACGGGCATGTAATCTAAACATCTAATGTTTCTCATAGGAGGAAAGGTTCCCTTCTCTTGTCCAAATTGACAGTGCCGTTGGTCCACGACCGGTCTTATAACTGTCAACTGGCCCGTTATAGTCAAAAGGTTCTCCACCTCAGTACTAAAGTATACCGCTTCAGCTGATTTAAAATAAACACACCAAACAGTCAATCAAAGCTGGAGTGAGACTTTTGACAAGTAGCCTATTTGTATGTAGGATGAACTGTGGTTCTGAGTTAGGGGAATCACCATTTGAAAAATATTTTTTCGGAAACGTACGGTATTGATATCCAAAATAGTGCTATCATTTCAACGTTTTCGTTGTCTTCATGCTAGAAATTTTCGTTAGTTTGAGACAACAATCTAGAAAACCAACGTTTTATGGTTTCTTGACAAAGCTGAAACATATTGTGATACAATGAAAGAAACAACAAAATATTCAAAGGTGTAGCTCTTTTTATACAAATGGATCAAGCCGCTTTGTCTTACTCCGCCCCTATGAAGTAGCGATTGGCTGATATGATTGTATTTATTTTTAAAGTAGTCAGCTCATGACTGACTGCATGAGATAGCTTTTGAAGAGCCTTTGAAAACTACATGGGGCATCACTGTAATACATAACAATAACCATACTCCTTTTGCACTATTCGGAGCGGACCATTAATAGTGCCTGAGGGTCGTCCGAACCTCCATGAATACAAACTTGAGTTTGTCCCCCAACAAAATTTCTTAGAACCGCCCTTGAGGTCCACTTTTTACAGGCATTAAAACTTTATTCCCGATCGATTTTCCATATACTAGGCACAGTGGTCCTCACGGGGGGTTCACGATCCCGTGTCCCCGACTAGCTGCGGGCTTGAATGAGACATGAAAATGTTGTCATCTTGAGGCAACGGAATAGGATTACCACAGTCTTGGGGTGAAAACCGTCTTGATAAATAACCTTACTTTTAAAAAGTGAAATGGTATCTAGATTTTTTTTTTTATCAAGTAAACGTAGATAAAATAGAGAAATCAAATAAAAAAATTGAAGAATAAATGTCCGCTATTTCTTTTCAATTCTTTCACATTATATACAAAAAGAAAACGAAAAGTGCCATTCCGGCAATATGGGAAGTATGTTTGGCAATATTTTTCTTAGTTCACTACGCAAAAGCTTGCTGAGGCTGTCTTCTTAAATGTTGACTTCGCCGAAAGTTTTCGAGTACAAAAAGTCATGAAAAACTTTGACAATTCATTTGGGCTGAGAGCAAACACTCTATCTCAGAATTATTTACCGTGTAAGTTCAATATTGACCTAATCCAGCAGTTACTAACCTCTACACATTAGGCTTACCCTAACCATCAGTTCCTAGTTTCATTCAATAATCCAATCCCTGTGACTCAGTCCTAGTAGGGTATCACCCTTTAGTTGAGAGAATATTGTTTTACCCTGAACACTAATCCCGGAGACTGTCACGACCCGTTTGTTGATCTCTGGGGGTTTCGTACCATCATAGCTTTGTTTGAAATTAGACGAACAAATTTACTTTAATGTGACAAAAGAAAGTAAACTGAACCTCCTGAAAGTACGGTTGATACCACCAAGTTCCAAAATCAGATTACACAATCATGCTCTGGGGAAAGAAATGTGTCTTTAGGTTTTATAATTTTCGATATGCCCTTCCTTTACTCATTAAAGGTAATACGTCGTCTCCAAAAACCGGAAACCGCC